>JAQFZA010001020.1:0-11352 GCA_034695115.1 Desoria olivacea
TTTAATGAATTTTAAAAGTATAATACCCAAACTGTATTCACATGCCCCTAGCATTCACAATTTTTGTGTGCAATATCTTATTATTTCCGTTTGCTTCGTTTTTCATTTCATATTAAATTTAAATTGGTAATTCATTTTAATAAATTCGATGGTGTGATTCTGTTATTCGGTTTGTGTGTAAGTGTCGATTGACGATCAGGTGACAGACAGAAGGAAAATATTTCAGTTCCTTTGACTCAATTTCCATGAATTCTGTTATGAATCCTGTCTTGAAAAACTGTGTTACAGATGCTAAAGACGCTTATTTTGAGAGATTGCAACGGGATAAGCCAAGAGGCTTTAGAGACCTTGATGACAAACTTGAACTCCCTGGAGGAAGTCGACCTCTCCTCGTGTTCAGCCTTGAGCAATCAATTCATCGTGAATTTCATTCACACATTTCCTTTGTAAGCTCAATCAAATACCATGCGACAAATTATTTTAAACTCAAATTCTCAATGGACACATAGGATAATAACGGATTTTTGATTCCTACAGACTAAAGAAGCTAAAGTTGGCCCATATGCAATCGGTTAATGATAGTATCCTGGTGTCCATTGCAAGGGGTTGTCCTGATCTCAGAGATTTGGACATCAGAGCCTGCCCCGGGGTCACGGACAATGGGATCAGGTATTGATTCAGACCACACAGATGGACGGACATTTGTTTCTGTTTACAATTTGCTTTGACATTGATATTTAAAGATATTTGGCTTATTGGCAGAAGCTCAGTTGAAGATGATAGGCTGTGACTTCAAGATATATGAAAGATGAGTTTGAGATTAGGATGATTTGCCAATTGGCAGAGTGTTAATTGATTTTTGTTTGTTGGGTGCAGAAGCGTGGCGGAGTATTGTCCCAAGTTGACGTCAATAAGTGTGGCGAATTGCCATTTGGTAACGGAGCACAGTCTGAAACTCCTTCGGGGACGAGAGGGTTTTCAATTGGATCGAGAGACTGCCAGAGTCCCTAACAATCTAAGGGTACAAGTCTAGCACGGCAATAACTTTAATTAATCCGATGTCTTCAAAATAAAATTGGACCACCTGTCCAATGTCCAACAAGTTCCAATGTCACTTAAAAGCGGAAGAAGTAGTGATTTATTTGTAAAATGTAATATTTTAAAATAGTTAACAGAAATTAAGAAGAAAACATCAAAATATATTTTGAGAGTTTAAAATAAAGTGCATACGATCACTAGATATCCAGTACGGACGGTAACAAAGTTTGGTCAAATATGAACTAAAATATTTTTTTGTCAGCCTCACTCATTTTGTTCCACACGTCAGCATCTAATCACATGGATGACGGAGTACATCATCTGTTGCAATGCAATTATTGAGCTAATTCAGGCTGACTTAATTGTTGTCACCCAACTTGTAACTTAAGTATTTCCTGCCGATCACATTACATGCCATTCTCTTCAGCAGCAGGCACCAATGCGATAGAAGATGCTCTGTAAATGAAAGTTATGATAAGTACAAAGTAAATAAATGCAATACATAGTTTTAGTTGTCATTACAGAATGGATTACCTATCCTGTTTCTTAATAACATACGCCAGTCCTGTGTTAGAGCTTGATGTTAATTCCTGCAGAAATGTTTCCGAAGGGCTGGTTACAATCACCTGCTTGACGTCGGACAATCTATGATAAAAAAACATCAGCTAATTAAGTAAGAATTATATACGAAGTTGAAATCTACAAATTTAAATTTAAAAACTCGTACTGCTTCAAAAGAGCGATCAAGTTGTCCTTGCACAGTACATCCAAATTTTCATTCGGGGCATCGAAACCTAAAATGCCACAATCTTCCGCAAAAACGTCTGCCAAAGCATAGCGGATGATAATTGAAGCCAACAACTTTTCCCCGGTGCTAGACCGACCTCGCATTTTAAGATTCACAGTGGGTGGAGTTACCATTTCGAAATGGTAATCGTAGTCAATCCTTTTGGGATTAGATCGCTCTTTGCCTTTGGTAGCACAAAGTTGAATTTGGGAAATGTCATCGTACGGATGAAGTTCCTCCCACCTATCTTTTAAGTAAGTTGCATTGATTTCATCGAGTCGCTTCTGATGAACTTCGATAATTAGGCTCCGAAGGTCTTTTGCTTTAGATTCCTGGCGATTTCTTTCACTTTTCAGGCACTCGATTTCCTTTCGGAGATTCTCAAATTTCGTATCAGCGGCAAGGTGAGTTGTGTCAAGATCTTTTTGGATTCGATTGATCTCTCCAAGTTTTTCACTGCTTCGTTTCGCCTTCAGTTTCAATGTTTCTTGAAAGTTGTATAATTTATTCAAAAGCGGTTCCAATCTGGCGTCCAGATTTTCGATGCTCAGATTCAATCGGGCATCGACGGGAACTAATGTGTTTAGTATATTCAAGCACCGCTGTGTACTTATCTGCTTCTCTAAATACGTCTCACGTTCCTGTTGGGCAATGACATGACAATTCAAGTAAAATTATTACAAATTGTTTTTGTAAAAACAAACGAAACTAAGGGCTCATAGACATACCCGTTGAAGACGGAGAGCTTTCTCTAGCAAATCCTTCTTCTCCAAAATTTCGTGTAGCACGTGTAATTGGGTTTGACAAATACTGAGGTTGAACTTGACTTCGGTCGCTCTTGATGGAACAATTTGTTTTTGATACACTTCAAGTTGACTTTGGAATTTTTCTAATTCTTGCTTTTGGATTCGGAGAGGATTTAATTCAGTTGTGTTTTTGACAACCAGTTCATTTCTATTTTGATTCATGCTCCTGACCCGTTGACCGAGAACATTTGCTTCTAACTCGTTTAGCATCAAAGACTCCTTGTTCGCTGTAATTTTTCTGTTACAGTCTTCAATCAGGCTCTCTAATTTGCGAGTTTTATTCGAACTCAGAGACGGTTTTGTGGTTCCTAGAACATTTACCGTTGCAAATCATTAAAACACTTAGCTAATTTTAGTAACCTCATAACATGGTTTGGAATGGTTTTGTGTAGCCTTTACCACCATCTGATTCAGTATACGAGGCATCAAGCTCTTGTTCAGTTTTTGGCAGATATCCATCCAGCTTCTGTAGGAGAGGTTGGAAAGACGAAAGTGACTTATCTTCCATTAATAACTCAAGAAGTCTAGTTTGCCTCTCTCTAATCACGGTACCACTGGGCATTGCATTCAATTGTGATGTGAGTATCGTGATTTTGGCTTCCAGCATTTTAGCAGCCACTCTTTCGTCTTGTCTTGATTTTATGCACTGCAGCAGTTCGTGGCACAATTCAAGTTTTCCTTTAATTGCAGCTCTTTCTTCAATAATTTTAATAAAGTCGGCCTCCGTGCTTCGAAACGTTTCCTCTAAATTTCTGTCAATCCCTTCCTGCAGACATTTTTTCTGATGTTCTAAAATAAAATGTAGAGGAAATTTACGATTAAATCATTTCATAAATGTCCGCAACTGTAGCTTGTGAGGGTTGTCTCACTCACGAAGTTGATAACACCGCTGGGCCCTGCAAAAATCGAGTACAAATTGCAGTTCTTCATTTTCAAAACTGATGTCGTTTTCATTGGCTTCAAGTTCCAAGTTTAGATCATTTAAAGTCCGTATATTTTGCTCCCATTCTTTGCTTAAACTTTCCTTCTTACTAAAAAGATGCTTTTATTAAATTGAAGTCTTAAAAATGCAGGGATGTTATTATAAACATATTTACTACATACCATTCATTTTTAATTTGAGATCCATTCGTCTCTTGAATAAGAACTTCCAAGGCTGCTTGGCTTTTCTCAAACTCCAATATAGTGAAATTGACATACTCCAGCTTGTCGATGATTACTTGCTCAGGACTTTTGCCGTCTTCAGCCACAATTGATGTTAATAAGGAACGTATGCTTTCTTTTGCTTTGTTGGATGAAACGTCTTCCTGTTCAGACACTCCCATTTGCCTGTTTAATAGCTGTAAATAACTGTCCCGTTCTTTTACCTGATTTGCAAGAGGGTTTTTGGGGTCGGGATCCAGCTTAAATGTCATTCAAACCAAACAGATTTCAACGATCAATTACATAAGTTCTTAAGATAACCTGAAGAACGATAAATCATTTCAACCATGAAAGGTAACATTACTTTCACGGTGTTCACTCAAAATCGGTTAAGATTTTATGGACAACATAATACGCACTCCCGTTAAACTGATTTTGAGCGTACTACTAAATTGCTAACGTTTTTTAAAAATTACCTTTTTGATCTCCTCTGGTAATTGTTGACAATAAACATTAGATTGCGATAGCTTTTGCTGCAGTGATTCCACATTTTCTGATCGCATTTCCTCCAAATCCTCCTCAGGAAGATTGAGCCTATTGATAGAGACGTTATTCTCCTGAATTTGAACAAGTAATTCTTTCTGTCTTTTGAGTTGTTCAATAATGTCCTCTGTATTTTTAATCTGCCCGTTCAAACTTCCAATCTCGTCTTGAAGTTCCACATTCGCCAAAGCTGTCTTCTGTATATCTGCCGTTTTAACTGTATACTCTTGATACTTTACAGTAGCAAGCACCAGATCTTCTTCCAAGTCTTTTAGCTCTAGATAAATGAATCCAACAGTAAAATAGCATACCAACCAGTAAACAAAATGTTAAAAATTAAACTTTTACTCACGCTTTTCCATTGTTTCCTTTAGATCTAGTGCATGAGTAAGTCGTTTGTTGAGGGACTGGATTCCAAAAAAACAGTCAAACTTTTTCTTTAATTCCGCAGGAGTGTCCGTAAACGGCCAAGTAGCACTTTCTTGAGGGGACATAATCACGTCTTTCCAAGCGGCTCCAGGAAGTTTAATCAACTCTGACAATTTGTTACGCATATCCTAAAAACATGAATTTTCAACATTAGCTTAGAATAAAGTTCAGAAGTCAGAAGGGTACAATACCTAAGACTTACAAATTGATTCCCTGAAAAGATCTCTCGACCATCATACAGAAACTTTCCAAGTACATTTCCTGCTTTTTTAGAGGATCCAGTTTCTCTTTGCATTTCCCATCGTACTTCAACCGATTTGCCCTTCTCGTCGATGCACGTAAGGAATATCTTCCCTTGTACCTGAAGTAAACAGTTGTTTAAAAAAAGTCCCATTATTAACAATAATAATAAGAATTACAACTTACACTGTCTTCTGGGTGCTCGGAGGGGTTATGAATCAGTTGAGGGTCCGTTACAAATGACTGAACTACATTTAATTAAGAATTTAAATAATGAAATCTAAAGAAACAAATGCAGAATACATTTTTAAATAGTGTAAGTTCTCACGCTTATCAGGACTGAAAGGGGTTTTTCCAGTCAAAGCGAACTGCAAGGCTTCTATGATGGTCTTTAATTAATGGAAAAAAATACGCCATTTAGACATCCAATTTACTATGTATGTACTATAACTATTTACACCTCGTTTAAAATTGAGATTACTTTGCAATGTACAAAGTACTTAATAAAAAAAACATACAGTTTTGCCCGATCCATTTTGTCCGCTTATTGTCGTTATCTGTTCATCAAAGTTTATCTCGTGAAATTGTTCCGTTTCTTGGTCATGTTGATTGGGAAATGGTTGAAAGCTTTTTATTCCGTAAAACTTCAGACTTTTAATTCTTTTGATTTTTATTTTGTCCATCTTAAATTACAAATTCTGTCCCCTCTTAAACTTTAATCCAACTCTGTATTTCCAGTAATGTGTAATTTGAATGATTCAAAATTATTCGTCTGTAATAAATTTGTAACGAATTTTATAAGTTTAGTTAGTGAAATTAAATTGTTGAGGAAGGACATGCATTGCGTACTAGGAAATTTGGAATGATTAAGTTTGGACTTGAGATGTTCTACCTGACAGATGTAGTTTTGGTTTTGGTTCGAGTAAGAGTTTGAATTCCCGGAATACCATCGGCGCCAGACAGTTTCTGCTATATAATTGGTTGCAGGAAGCTGTACTTTTTCAATTCATTTATATGGAGAGCCTATTTAGACACTTTATGCTTAATAAACAACTATGCACTGTAAAAATGTTCTGTGTAGTTAGTACCGATATCTTGCAATAAAAGGACGTCCCAATCGATAATTAACTTGGAATGTTAACGAGAGATTGAAAATCAGCTTGTAAATCTAGCGAATGTCCCTAACGAATGGAGGGTACCCCTGGACCGTATGGAACGATCAGTAGACCTGATAGCCAAGTCGTACAGGGTTGTTGTAGTAGAGTGCTCAGCTTCCCCCTCGTATTCATGGAAATCCAACATATTCTTGTATTATATCATTATTAGATTTTACTGAAGGCTTTTACTGAAGATCCATGCTTTTAAGCCCTTTGGGAATTTTAAGATGGGATGGCCAGGACAGAAAAAGTCACACCACAACCAAAGGGACCAAGGTTACCAAAGGGTAACGGAGTACAGTCTGAAACTCCTTCGGAGACGAGAGGGTTTTCAATTGGATCGAGAGACTGCCAGGGTCCCTAACAATCTAAGGGTACAAGTCTAGGACGGCAGTAATTCTTTAATTAATCAGATGTCTTCAAAATAAAATTGGTCAACCTGTCCAATGTCGAAGAAGTAATGATTTATTTGTAAAATGTAATAGTTTAAAATAGTTAACCGAAATTAAGAAGAAAACATCAAAGTATGTAGATTATAATACAAAGGGCATACAGTCACTAGGTATCCAGTACGGAAGGTAACAAAGTTTGGTCAAAATGAACCAAAGTTCTTAAAAAATCAGGATTTGTCATCCTCACTCATTTTGTTCCATACGTCAAGACGTCAACATCTAATCATATGGATGACGGAGTACATCATCAGTTGTACTGCCAATTATTGAGCTAATTCAGACGGATTTATTCTTTGTTCCCTGACTTTGAACAAAATTAAATATTTTCTACCGATCCCTACTACATGTCAGTATCTTCAGGGACCAATGCGATAGAAGAAGCTCTGTAAATGAAAGAGATGATAAGACAAAGTAAATAAATCCAATGGTTTTAGTGATCATAAGCATTGCAGAATCAATTACCTTTCATGCTTTTCAATAACGTACACCCGACCTGTTTTAGACCTTGATGTTAATTCCTGCAGAAATGTTTCCGAAGGGCTGGTTACAATCACCTGCTTGACGCCGGATAATCTATGATCAACGAAAGAACATCAGCTAAATAATGACATGCAATCTATATAATTAAATTAGGATTTAAAACTCATACTGTATCAAAAGATTGATTAAGTTCTTCTTGCACATTTCATCTAAATTTTCATTCGGGGCATCGAAACCCAAAATTCCACAATCTTCTGCAAAAACGTCTGCCAAAGCATAACGGGCTATGATTGAAGCTAGTAACTTTTCCCCGGTGCTAGAGCGACCTCGCATTTTGAGATTCACATTGGGTGGAGTTACCATTTCGAAGTGGTAAGTGTAGTCAATCCTTTTGGGATTAGGTCGCTCTTTGCCTTTGGTAGCACAGAGCTGAATTTGAGAAATGTCATCGTACGGGTGAAGTTCCTCCCATCTGTCTTTTAAGTAGGTTGCATTGATCTCATCAAGTCGTTTCTGATGAGCTTTGATAATTTGACTCCGATAGCCTTCCGCTTTGGATTCTTGACGCACTTTTTCCATTTCCAAGCTTTCGATCCGTTCTCGGAGTTCCTCAAATTTCTTATCAGCAGCAAGGTGGGTTGTGTCAAGATCTATTCGAATTCGGTTGATCTCTCCAAGTTTTTCACTGCTTTGGATCGCCTTCAGTCTCGACGTTTCTCGAAAAATTGTTATTTGATCCCAAAGCGGTTTTAAGGCAGCGTCCAGATTGTCGATGCTCAGACTCGATCGGGCGTCGACGGGGACTAATTCATTTAGCATCGTGAAACATCTTTTTGCACTTATCTGCTTCTCTAGATATGTCTCGCGGTTCTGTATTGAGTTGAGGTAATGGCAATTCAATTAAAATTACAATTTGTGTGTCTAGAAGATTAAGGAAACACAGGCTCGTAAACATACCTTTTGAAGATTGAGATTTTTCTCTAGCAAAAGCTTCTTCTTCAAAGTTTCCTTTAGGATTTGTACTTTGTTTTGACAGTTACGGTGCTCCGACTTGACTTCGGCCGTTTTGGACGGAACAATTCGTTCTTGATATACTTCAAGTTTACTTTGAATTTTTTCTAAGTCTTGTTTTTGGATTCGGAGAGGATTTAATTCAGTTGTGTTTTTGAGTTCAAGTTCGAGTCTGCGTTGATTTATGTCCCTGAGCCGTCCATCGATAGCATTTGCTTCTATCTCGTTTAGCTTCAAGGATTCCACGTTCGCAGTAATTTTCCTGATGCAGTCTTGAATATTGCTTTCTAATTTACGAATTTTATTCGACGTCAGAGACGGTTTTGCGGTTCCTAGAACAAGTTTAGTTACAATTTTGACTATTTTAACAACTTCATAGTACATGTGATTAGGAATAGTTTAGTGTAGCCTTTACCTTCGTCAGTAGCTCCTGATTCTTTATACGAGGCATCAAGCTCTTGTTCAGTTTTTGGCAGATATCCTTCCAGTTTCTGTAGGAGAGGATGGACAGACGAAAGCGACCTATCTTCTATTAATAACTGGAGCAGTCTATTTTGTCTCTCTCTAATCTGGATACCACTGGGCAGTGAATTCAATTGAGATGTTAGTATGGACATCTTGGCATCCAGCACTTGAGCAATCACTTCATCGTCTTGGCTTAAACTCTGCTTTAGTTCCTGGCACAATTCAAGTTTCCCTTTAATGATAGCTCTTTCTTCAGTAACTTTAATAAAGTCGGCCTCCCCACTTCGAAACATTTCCTCTACATTCTGGCCAACATGTTCCTCTAGACACTTTTTGTGATGTTCTAAAATAAAATGTAGACACAATTTACGGTTCAATTAATTCCTAAATGTTTGCTTTGTAACTTCTTGGTGTCCTTACCTAGTTGATAAGCCTTTTGGGCTCTGCAAAAATCTAAGACAAATTTGAGTTCGTCATTTTCAAAACTGATGTCGCTTTCATTCCCTTCAAGCTCTTCGTTTAGATCATTTAAAGTGCGTTTATTTTGTTCCAATTCCTTTTTCAAGCTTTCCATCTCACTAAAAATGTTTTTATCAAATTAAAAGGACTTACTTCTCAATACATAAGATAGGTGGTTCACCACTGTGGGTAGCCAAACGTTTCAGGTTTTTATACAAAATGGCATTAATAGTTTCAAAATCATCACAAACACTTATTTTTCATGACTCTCCAGTCAGTAGTGTGCAAGTTATGATCGCTTTCAATAAGTTGGGACTGTCCGGTTGAGTGGGGGGGACTGGGGAGTGGTACAAGCGAGGGAATAGGGCTTAGCTATTGGGAAAACCGAATTTAGTACAGGGCTTAGCTATTGCATGAATAAATTTCAGCGCGGCTCTTAGCTATTGTAGTAAAACGTTTCAATGGTTTCTGAATGCTTTCATATAAGGTATGTGTACTGTAGTACACTATCTAAACCAGTGACATGAGAGTCATGAAAAATATGTGTTTGTGATGACCTTGAAAGGATTAATGCAATTTTATATAAAAACTTGAAACGTTTGGTCAAGAAGCACCCCTCTTTTGTAGCACATGGAAACTGAATTTCAAAAAAGGGTCCGAGGAACGGTCAACCGACATGCCTAATTAATTGTAGCCACTTGTATCAGAACTGTGCCCAACCGACCTAGACAACTTTTTGAAAGTCAGTTTTATCGTGTTAAGGTACTTGTCATGTAATTATAAATACGACTTACCAATCTTTTTTTATTTGAGACTCTTTCCTCTTTTGAATATTAACGTCTAAAGATTTTCTTTTTTGTGCATGGGTTTCCTCAAAGTCCAATATAGTGGAATTGACATATTCCAGCCGGTCCAGGATTACTTGCTCCAGACTTTTGTCGTCTTCGATGGAAATTGAAGCCATCAAGGAACGTATGGATTTTTGTGCGTCATTGGATGATTTGTCTATTTGTTCAGACTCTCCTATCTGTCTATTTAAAAACTCTAAACGATCTTCTTGTTCCTTTACTTGATTCACAAGAGGGTTTTTGGGGTCAGGATCCAGCTAAAATGTCAAATGTCAACGTTTTTAATCCCAATCTTGTTATTTAAGCCATCAACCACCTTTGAAACTAATGTTAACAACCATAATCCATTCCAACTATTATCAAAAGGTACATGCACAGATGATGTTCACTCAAAAGCGGTTACACATTCTCGAACATGTACTTACCAAAGCAATGTTAACCGATTTTAAGTGAAATGGGTAAAACAAGATATTAAAAATACTTACGTTTTGAATTTCTTCTGGCAACTTGTTCCATACAACTTTAGATTCCGACAGGTTTTGCATAAGTGTGTTAATGTTTCCTGATCGCATTTCCTGCAAATCCTCCTGAGAAAGATTGAGCTGATTGATCGACTCGTTATCCTCCCGAATCTGAACAAGCAAATCCTTCTGTCTTTCTAACTGATCAATCGTTCCCTGCGTATTTTGAATCTGCGCATCCAAACTTCGAATCTCGGCTTGAAGTTTTTCATTTTCCGAAGTTGCTTTCTGAATATCAGCAGTTTTAGCTTTAAACTCTTCATGCTTTACATCAGCAAGCGTAAGACTTTCTTTAAATCTTTTCAGCACTAAATAAATCAGTCCTTTGGTAAATTAACTAAACGACCGTGTCAATATCGAATAAAAGTTAAATGTATTGTCACTCACCATTTTCCATTTCTTCCTTTTGATGTTGTGCATGAGTAAGTCGTTTGTTGAGGGGCTCGATTCCAAAAAAACAGTCAAACTTTTTCTTCAATTCCCCAGGAGTGTCCGTAAATGGCCAAGTTGATCCTTCCTGAGGGGACATAATCACGTCTTTCCAAGCGGCTCCTGGAAGTTTTATCAGCGACGACAACTTTTTCTGCATGTCCTAAAACATATTTTATAATGTTAACTATGTTAATTAATGTTAATGTTAATTATTGTTACAATTTCTTCAAGTAGGGCATAAAACGTACTAGTTGATTCCCTGAAAAGATCTCTTCGCCATCATACAGAAACTTTCCAGTAACATTTCCTGCTTTAGATGATCCAATTTCTCTCTGCATTTCCCATCGTACTTCTATCGATTTGCCCTTATCGTCGATGCACTTGAGGAATATCTTCCCTTGTATCTGATCATAAATTAAGAATGTAAAAAAAACAGTTCCGCTATTAACAAATTGTAGTAATTGAAACTTACAAGATCTTCGGGATGATCGGAGGGGCTGTCAATAAGTTGGGGATCCGTAACAAATGACTGGACTGTATT
>JAQFZA010001021.1:0-11337 GCA_034695115.1 Desoria olivacea
CAAAAGGCGTGTTCTGGGTGAGTCTGCAATGGGTCAATTTTGGCCTGCGCGGCATGGAAAGCTATCATTGTTGATATACTAACCACACCTCAAAAACATACATACATACATACATACATACAAAAGCTCTTCCAAGCATATTAACACAATTCCAAGAAGTTTAAAAAATTCATCTAAGCCAAACATCAAAACTTGTGTTTTATTTTTGTGCGCCGCAAATAATAATATTAATGGTTTAATTTATGCATGTCAAATGACAGACGGAATTCAGATTCCGGACGCTCGTGGTTTCAGAGAGATTAAATGCAAATGGAAGAATGGCTGTAGTATTTCTGATACCTTTGTACCTGACAATGATAGGAACTGGCTGGGTTTCATTTTCCTACAAACAAGGGGAAAATCACGCCTCCTTCATTATTGCCAACGTATGTTGTTTCAAAGGTGATTAAGCATATACTTTCTTCAGACAGGAATGGCTAGGGCTACATTAATGCCTTCACCTTCCACTTCGATTTCCTGTTCGATTGATTCCACCTAATGTGCAAAGTTATCAAGATGCTTCTCGTTGGTGAATAACTGGTCGACGTATAAGGCTAATCCATGGGCGCAACACCCGTTGTAAAAATTACTAATAAAGTCATAAACCATACCATGTTTAATTTTTAGAACCTTGTTTAATTGGGTGGGACAGACATTGCATAAATGATGGAAATCGTTGACTCATAAAAGTCAGCTAGCTTATATTCAATGTATATTCCTTTTCAAATGCAAGTTAGAATAGCCGTCGGAGGTATAGCATGCATAGTCCTTGGGAAGATGTGCAAGCGGTACCTGTGATGGTGCAGGGACCAGGGTGATAAAACTTGCAGTATTTATGGACGCTTACACAGCCGTCCCTCCCCTAACCTAACCTAACCTAACTCTTTACAAGTAAGTGTAATGGAAATACAATTACATCCCAAAACTACTCCTCCCCCTAACATACAATTTCCCCCTTCCCCCTAACCTAACCTAACTGTTTTGAAGGAAGTATAATATAGTTGAACATGCACGTCATTTCCATTACCGTCTTGACCAGTCCCTATCACTCAGGCTCTCTACACGGCATAGCTCAAACGGCAGTTAAATATTGACAGCGAACGAAGACAGGAGCCAAAATCCTCTAGAATTATTGAAAACAAGTTCATTGCAACTTTCTGTCCCTCCGACGGTTTTAAACTCAGTTGCTCCTTCAATTCTACATTTTTTCATTGAAATTTCATGGCAATCTGACTTGTGCAAAATGGACCAAAGGGCTGGTAGACTTTCAATCCAACACTTCCTGAGACATGGTCCTTCAGTTGCCCACTTGCTTCTTTTCTCACCCCTGAGAGAAAGGGTGGACGGATGCTTTTCAATATTAAAAATCTTTAATATTAAATGTTAACAAAAAACAATAATGCCCCGCTTTCAGGTAAATGTTGATTAACATTTACAAAAGTACAGCTCTGGAGATTCCCTTGTCGACATGCAAATTCCTATCTCCTCTGTGGGAATATTCAAAGTGAGGAATTTACATCATTTTACAGACGGTGTATTTTCTGTAAACTCAACTTATTTTTTATCCTTATGATTTTATGTTTTAAATTTAATTGACAAATCCATAGTACATAACCCATATAGCAGCTGGTTAGAAATCCTTACCGTCCAGAAAGTAGGACCCCACAACAATGGACAGTAACTCAAGTCGGCAGGATGAAGGTCCGAATGGTAACTTATATTTTGGACTACATATTATCCCTTTGATAAAACTTTAAAATTCTATTCATTAATGATTTTAGTAGAAACGAGTATGAATAAAGGATGCCCCAAGTTCATGAAACCAAGTACCCGACGTCGCCATGTATATAGTATACAGAAGTTTCAAGAAAAGTTAAAGGAATCAGGGTTTGCAGAGACTGACATAGCAATGGAATCGCAATTTAATAAATATGAAGAGGAAATAACTTGGATACCTCATGACCTCGTATCTCGTAAGTTAGATGGGAAGCTCTTTAATGGTTGGAGTCGAATTGGTCCATTGATGACAAGTAATGATGTGACTTCAACTTTTATCGACTCGAACGTTTTTAAGGAAATCAGAGTATGCAAGGTAAAGTTGGTACTTCGAATTTACTCTGTGCCAACATACCCATTACTCTGACACCCATAACATAAACTAATTTATTAGCAAATACTCCATCAAGTCGAAGAAGAGTACTATGAAACCGTTCGGGAACAAGCAAATCTTTTCGAAATCATTGGGAAAGGACCCTTCAGTTGTAGCAGAGCCATGAAAATAGCAAACCTTGATTCTATGCTCGGATTCTCCCTCACTGAGCCGAAAAATCAGTCAGGAAATCCTTTAGTTGGACCGAATGACTTGTTTTATTTTGCGGATGTTTGTGGCGGTCCAGGTGGCTTTGTGGAATACGTCTTGTTTAAAAAGAAATGGGAAGCCAAGGGTTTTGGTCTAACTCTTAAAGGTCACCTGGATTACAAGACGGATGATTTTTTGGCAGCTGAAACTGCAAGTTTCGAAGCATACTACGGTCCGGCTAAAGATGGGAACATTTACAATCCAGACAATGTAGCCGGCTACTTCCGTCTTATCCAGGACTCCACGTCTAAAAACGGTGTTCACTTGATGATGGCGGATGGTGTAAGTTGGTTTTTTTTACAAAGTTTTAACTTTTAATAACTTCAAAAAGGTTGAGTGGCCTAAACAATGAATTTTTTTTATTGAGTAGGGAGTTCCGGCCAATAAGGAAGAGTATATGCAAGAGATAGTCTGTGGACAAGTTCTTTTGTCTCAGTGCCTGATAGCTATTGGAGTCGTGAGGACTGGGGGTCACTTTGTCTGCAGGGTATTCGACGTCTATACGCGGCTAACGGTCGGCCTAATCTACCTGATGCAGTTGGCCTTTGAAGCGGTGGCGATACACAAGCCAAATACTAGCCGACCAACGGAGTCTGAACGGTATTTGATATGCAAATGGAAAAAAGAAGGAACTGAAGCCCTTCAAGCGTACCTAGAAAACTGTCACCGTCTAATGTGGGATTCCTCTATTAAACAACAAAAAGGGACGCTTGTGGAAGTAGTCCCCCTTTCTATCCTGACTACAGCCAATATGCGGTTTTGCAAATATATTTCAGAATCCAATAATTCGTAAGACAATAACCTTTATATGTCCATGTTTCGTGTTATATACGGGCCTCTATAAACTAATTAAATTGAAAATGTTTTTGTAGTCTGGGAACAAAACTAATTCAATCCTTTAAGAACATCATGCATTACGTCCTTCACCCGACCCTTAGAAACCAGTCAGAAAAGCTTGAAGCCAGGCGGAAATCATTAGAATTGTGGGGAATTCCAATGGCAATACATAAACCACTCCAACTACTGTCTACGGATAATATGTTTTCAGAAATATTGGGTCCTTATCCTGCATGTAAGCGGAACTCGCGGCCCTTAAATACCAAATATTTATATGTATGTCAATGTTTGTCAAGATAATTTTATGTTCTTTACAGCCTTTGTAAGGAATCCAGAGAGAGAGTTGACCCCGGATACATTAGCGACGTCCATCATTTCTCCCCATGACTGGACTTTTGTTGTCGTCGAAGGCCAAAAAGGGAATAATATCCGAGGTTTTTTTTTGGGTAATTACTTTCTGGATATTTCATTTACAAGCATTGTAGACATATGTACTTATATTGACCTATGGAATTTATTATCATTAGGAATGGGCAAGGACAAAGTATATCGATATGATGGACACTTTTGGATTTTATGCAACTTTGGGACAGATGAGAAGTTACATTTGGCCTCCAAAACTTTGATTTATGGAGAAGTTGTAGAAGAAATCCATGGCAAAATCTCAACACAGAGCGTTTTCAAGGCATTTCATATAATCGATGCCGTTATGGTAGGAGGGCAGGATATTCGGAATCTTCACTACATTCATCGGTAAAGTAATACCTTATTTCTTGTATTAGTAGCCCGAATTTGGATTTGAATGGGATATTTTTTAACAGGCACAAAGTTTGCTGGAAATTTGCAAAGGCAATGAATAGGCATGTCAGAGGGATTATGCCAGTTCGCGTTAAGGATCCTATCCGAATGGAAAATGTTGATGATTTGTTTCAGAGGTGAATCTTTGTTCAAATTGTCTTTGAACTTTAATTCTTACGTTTTTATAATACCTTTAGACTTTCAAGACGTGTACTCAGATCACATGGCATCGGATCAAAATTGGTTTGCCCTATTGACCATACCGATGAAACCTCACCGGTTTTTCAGCCTGCTGGATTCCTTTTCATAAAGATCACAAAAGGTACAATAAAGGAACATTAAATTGCCCATAAACTTAAATGATTATTAAAGCCGTTTATTTAATTCAGATCCATGGCAGATGGCTGTGGAACGCGAGACTAAAAGGAAATTTTGGTTCAACATGAGTTCTGGACAAGTCTCTTATGTAATTCCAGAAGAGGCTATTGCAAATTTTGAGTGAGTCGATAAAAAACCAGAATGATTCAACTAACAAAACAAAAAACAAAACTAATGACTAACTTGTCTGTCACACAGGTCGACGATGAACAACCGACTAATTTGGTCGTGGGGAAGGCAGACAAAACTCGTAGGGCCACGTTTTGAAGTCAACGACCCTCGGGGTTTCCAATTAAGCAAAGAAAGAGTACATACATTCTCGCTTATAAATCACATCTTGTTCAGCCTTAACTATCTTCCACAAGTAGTTGTAAGCCCCAAAACCGATTACCAAGACGTTGAGCGACAAATGACTCTAATGTTTGCTGAAACCGTTCAAGAGGATACAACAATAATACAAAAGCGGACTGAGTCGACGGTAGATGAAGATCCCTTTAATCAACAAGTATTGAACCTGGTCCCACTTACTCATAACCTAACCCCTGAAAACGTTGATAATTGGCTAGAATCTATACTCTGTCCTACGGATAATACGCCGGTTGTTCAGAGCTGCAGAATAGAAGCAACGGGTTTACTCCCCGAATTTCAATGGCCGTTTCTTCCAGCTCCCTGCTTGGAAGACTATTTAGAAACCGTTGAAAACCACGAAGTCCAGAGCATTATATGCAGTCCCTCATCAATTACAGACATACAATCCGATGAGAATGTGGTCCAAGAGGAAACTGTCTCTAGCGCCATCGTAACTAGCCCAACTGACACGGACGTAAACATAGACACTTTAAACAATGATCAAGCACAAGGTTCGTCAAGTCAGCTTGTAGCTTGCCAAATAGAAGGAGATCTGGATCTACTACAGGTCGGTCCAAGACGCTCCAACCGAAACAGTACCACGGCTTTTCTGAGCGCCTCTTCCAGTTTCCGCCAAAGGAAAGGAACCGCTCGTCCAAGGGGTTGTAAAGGTGAGATAAATTTTGCTCCCCTCTATCAACAGACTATTTGAATCATCACTTATAACCGTAAATGTTATAGGTCCACAAAAACCAACAAATCGAAACTCCGAGCCCTGTATTTGCCCTAAATGTAACACCAGTTTCAGTCGCTACCATGGTCTGAAACGTCACTTAAAAACAAAGCATCATATCAAAGGGAAGGCCTGGACAGGTAATTATTGTTCCGAAATGTACTCTTCGGTTTTTACAAACCACAAGTCTCAATTAACGGTTTTTAATATTTGTTTTACAGCCATCGAAACTGATATTCTTAATCCCGCAAACCAGTAGGATAAATATTAATTATTGTTATTAATATTAACTTTTTACTTTCATTTAAATGAGAGGCCTTATTGTACAAGTAGAAAGAACTTTCTCCACATTTCGGATTGAACAAGCTACACTAAGGTTAACGGACTTAAGTTTGAGAAAAAACTAAACAGTTCCGTAAGGTATGTAGATATTGAGTGTGGAGTTCTGTAAATCTAAACAATTAAAGTATAAGTTATATTTATTCGAACTGACCAATTGTTAGCAAGGAGAGTGAACAATAAATAATTTAAAATGAGAGGAACCATTCATTCATATTATACATTTCATATTCTGTCTCTTAATCCCAGAGTTTCGGTTAGTAATCGGCAAATTTGAAAGGTCAGATGGAATTTGAACTCTATCTACTCGTCCATCTAGTCATTCTCATATAGTCCTTCTTTACTCTGACATGGTTATCTGGAAATACAAATCCAATATCAAAGTATATCGAATGAGCACTCCTAAAAGAAATCATAATTAACTGTGTTTTATCATTGCGAATTATTACGTATTATATTACGTATATTACGTGAACCCTCCTAGTTCTTCCCAATTCCCGGTCTCAACGTCAAGAGTTTATTTATTTAAATTCCCTCTTATTTTCTGTGGACCTGTGGACATTAAATTATCAAGAAAATGACAAGGAATCTCCCATTTTGATTTATTTGTTTTCCTTGTTCTAATTTCTTACACAGTAAACCTGTACTAAAACTAAATTCCCATTTCCAAGTAAAAATGTCGAAATTGAGGAATATTGACACTCTTAAAGAAAAATGTAGAGACTCCGTACTTGCATTGTTCGAAGACAATTTTGCTAATCTACGAAATGAGCTTACTCGAAACCCAAACTTCCTGCAACAAATTGATAGTGTCAAGTACGTCCTAAACATGACGTTGGATTGCAGCCGTACAAGTGAGGTTGAGCAATTGGACTTGTAAGAAGTGATCGTTCCCAAGGAATCCACGTAATTGAATACTCAACATTAATTTCTGCCAATTAAGAATTACCTACAATTTAGTATTACATAATTAATTGCGGAGCAGTGAAAAACTATTAAACGTTTAAATAATGCTTTTAAGATTTTAAGGTTTTAATTTTTTTGTAATTCTATTTAGTTATCAGCCTCTCTGTGTCGATGATCAGGCTCAGCGGTTGGATGCCACAACTCCAGATTGGATACCTCCACAAATGGATAATTCAATTTTAATCGTTAATAACGTAAAGACAAGTTTCAAGAAACGGGATAGTAACAACATGGGTCCCTGGATAACTCCTTCTGCTTGGAAGTCATCAGCTCATTTGTCTCCAAAACTTCAAAACAAGGATGTTATTCCTTTACTTCCTTCGAGTGTTTCTTCTAAGAAGCGGAAAACTGAGACAGAGACTTGTGTACAGTCTCCTCGTACCACAAGTACAAAGAAGATGATGAAACTTGAAAGGGATCGGTTGGAACTTTATAAAAGTTTCCAGCCGACGGAAAAACAACGAGCTAAACTTGTTTCAAACAAAAAGAAGGATGAACTGTATGTAACACAACAAAGTTTGGAAAATGAAAATCAAGCTGGGACCTCATCAGCTACTCTTTTGAAAATGGTATTTTAGAAACATACAATTTTTTTAAACAACAATAGTCACGAACATCTCGACTATTGATTGTTTTTTGTTTCCCTGATTGTATTATTATTCTACAGGGATCCTCTGTTATCTCAAAAATTGAAAGCAACCGAAAAAAGTCAAAATCAGTGCCACCAGCAGTGGCGAATAACCACTCAAAGTCCAATGTCCCAGTGAAACCAGGAAATCTATCAATAAATGCGGATAGTAGGACTAGCAGTGGTGGCATATCCAAACCCATCTATGACTATCAGCGATGTCTGATGTCCACAGAAGATTTGTTCGCTGAAATTGCAGAATTCGATAAGGCTGCAGCTAAGAGGGCTGAGAACATTAAGGAAAAATATGGGCGGCCAGAAAACAGCACGCAAGAATTAATACGCAACTTTGATAAGTAATTCTGAATGTTACTTTCCTCTTTCTTTACATACTTATAAGGCAGGACATACTTGATTGTCACTTAATAGGGTCAAAGACCGTACGTTGGATATCAAAATTTAGTTCCCAAGTTTAAAGAACTGCAATTTATTTTGTTCCCTTCTATTAAGAATTCCTGAACGTGTAGACGACTGAATATAAACCAGTTCGAGGCCGGGCAGCAAGAAAACGTTTGACTGGATGGACTTGCGATTTATGCAAAAAAGTAAGACTAATTTAGGAGTATTATAAAACAATTAGAGTATGAAAAAGCCTAAACATACGGTTTAATATTTTTTTTGTTAGTATTACGATGCATTGGAGATGTCAGAGGAAGAGAGACAACGGCATATTGATACTTGTTCACGACACCGCTTTAATCACTATCCACCAGAAAATAATACACCAGTTGAATACTGGACTACAAAATTGCCAGATACTCAGAGGGCGTATGCTGAAGGGTACATCAAGCTTGGTTGGGCATCTCCTCCGCTACCTAAACGGCGTAACGATTTATGTGAGGACGACAACTAAATCTATTCCTTTCATTTCCAATTCCACTTTCAAACATTATTATAGTAATTAGAAATAGTTTGATAACCCTCGTTAGGTTAACTTGATTTCTTGAGTTATGGTTCAAAATAAAAGTCTGTTTTGACGAAATGAATTACAAATGTAAGAATACAATTTAAGTTAAAATATGTTTAGTTTAAGGTCTTTAAACTTTGTTAAAGGTGAACTCGGTTGTTCTTGGAATTGTAAAATAAACCTGTCTGATTGTTTCGACTGGAATTTTATTGTTGAGATTAATTATCACAGTTAAGAGTGAAATGTGTAATTGCTTTAATTGGAACTGTAAAGTGTTAAATAAATTGATGAATGTTGATTAACAATAAATAAACTTTTTTTATTATAAACCGTATTCTAAAATGAATTGGTACATTATATTTTCATTACTGTAACATCCACTTGTAAATATTTAGCATTTCAAATTGCCAAAGGGGAATCTACTGCAAGGGTGATTAATTTTCTCTGCTCATTTTGTTTAACAAGGTGGTAAGAAACGAACTTACCTCAAAGTTAACTCGGCGTCATCATTTCTTTTACATGTGGTTAAGTTTGATGATGATGATAAGAATATAAATGTAAGGATATGAAGGTCAAATGTTCTAGTGATATAGCAAAGGCACTAGTCCTCAAGTTATAAGGCAATATAAGTCATTATAGCTAGGAGTTAAGGTCAAGTACATGACCTTCTCTCTCTATAGCAAAATGAGTAATGGCCTTGCCGGCCTTGAAGCAGTACCTTTTATACCCGCAGGTGGACAAAGAAATTAAAACGCCGCAGGCTTATTTCCTTTGCATAGCCGGGGGTATAAAAGAGACTGTTTCAAGGCCCCGACTACTCACTCTTCCTTTCGTTGCCGAGGGAGAAGGTCATGTGTTTGACCTTAACTGCTTTTTCTTACCATTAGGACCCTATAGCCTTATATTATTACTACCTTTAACAATTATGCTTTATCATATGAGATGGATTTTGTATTTTTCAGGAAATTATAAGCTGAAATTGGGAGACATTTTGTATTTTTCAGGAAATTATAAGCTGAAATTGAGAGACATTTTGTATTTTACAGGACATTATAAGCTGTAATTGAGAGAAATTTTGTATTTTACAGGACATTATAAGCTGAAATTGAGAGAAATTTGGTATTTTACAGGACATTTTACAATTCGCTAAATATATATATTATTATATATATATATATATTATTAAAGTGGCCTTCAGTAAACATTTAAAAATATACTCCATTTTTCAATTTTTACTTGCGGCTCGGTCGATTTCTGTAATTGTTAAGTCTAGAGGGACAATCAACAACAACAGGATGGATAATCAACCAAGGTGCATAACTTGCAATTGAAATATTTCCAAAAGAAGGAAAAATAAACTTGTCCATTAATTTGATATAAGTGAGATTTCTGTAATTGCAAAGTGTAGAGAGACTAGTGGCCTAATAAACCAAGGTGTATAAATTGTAATTAAAACGTTAACAAAGTAAGCGAAATTACAGTTGTCCAATTAATTTTGTATAACTGGGATTTCTGTAATTGCAAAGTGTAGAGAGACTAGTGGGATATAAAACCAAGTGACATAAGTTGTAATGAAAATATTCATAAAGCCAGCACAATTGAACTTGTACATTTCATTTTAATAATGCAAATCGCAAGTATTTCAGGTGGTTACGATAATGCAAATTAATTCTAATATCTAATTGAAACATAATTCAATTCTAATTTTAATCTGATTTAAAATTGGTTGAAATTACCTGATTGGGTCTTTTACCCAATGAGTCAATTGTATCGAAATTTTAATAATTTGTTCAAGTTTATTGATTCCAGTTTTAATTAGCTTTTAAAATTGTAGTCCAATTACAATT
The DNA here is from genome assembly GCA_034695115.1 of Desoria olivacea. NCBI lineage: Eukaryota > Metazoa > Arthropoda > Collembola > Entomobryomorpha > Isotomidae > Desoria > Desoria olivacea. Next base: position 10,240 of record JAQFZA010001021.1, read on the forward strand.
TGAAAGTTCATTTTTTAGAGAAATGCACTTTCAGTTACAAAAGTATAACTTCAGTTTATGAAGATATAGGGCCCCAAACTAACTAAATAGTAATACTTAAGGTCGAGTACGTTTTCAGTTTTTATTTATGACTCTTTTGGCCGGTTTGAAAACATTTGCAAAAATGAATTCCTTTTTTTTTTTACCTCTTATCTAACATACCGACTCAATTGTAAATCTCAACTAATAATCCACTGTGTTCAGGGTTCTTTGAAAGTTTTTGAAATAATTGTGAAGCCGGTTTAAGGGTTCAGTAACTACTTATGAACCATCCTATCAAAAAACTTAAATTCAAACAAAGAGTAAGGAAGTCATACTACGGGTTAGTTATACAAGGTCAACTATGAGACAGGTAGCAAGTAATATATATGCTGTAAAATGTATTGGTAGGCTGAGTAAAATGTAAAAGGTTAGTCTAAACATCCAACCTATCGGACCTACTGTGATTTAAATAATTTGATAATAATTTTCTTATCTGGCATCTATGGATTCACTTAAAAAAATGTAAATCCAGTCAAATGACAAGAGATAAGAGAGAACTCCCCGTCTGACTTGTTATTACACACACAACTCGCATTGTCATACTTCTTTTACTAGATAAATTTTAATAATTTGTTCATATTTTCGAAACCCAGTTAACCCTGACTTTCTAGTGAGGATGACAGACCGGAAGAGAAGAGTAACACCCGAATCTTCAAGTGGTTAGTTGTTATTAATATTAAATCCGATAACAACATGTTGTAAAAGTAATAATATGGACGTAACAGATACAGATTCGGCCTACTCATCATCAGACTTTAAGAGAATGAAAAAGACGAGATTTCAAAAGATTTTAAAACCCGAATCCAGACCTGTTAAAGTAATTCGCGATTTTGACCCAAATGCCACTGCCCAGAAGCCAGGTCCAAGCCGTACCTTCTCTTCATCATCTGTAATATTACTGTAATTATTAGATTGCTGTATTAATTTACAAATCATCTACTTATTCCTATTTACTTTAAAATATAAGGCTGGGATTAACAACCTCACATCTCCCGACTTGAACTTTAATGCTTCAAA
>JAQFZA010001022.1:0-11334 GCA_034695115.1 Desoria olivacea
CACTTAATTGACTTGTTATTTAACTAATTGACTTTCAAAAAAAGTCAACCGATTTCGTTCAGTTTTGAAATTAAAGTTACTTTTATGGTCAAAAAATATGTTTGATATTTCTGTCTCGCAATAAATCTGTTTTCTAAGGGTTGTTCATACCTCACGTCAGTTTTTTAACAATTGAGTTGCTGTGTATGAGAATCATGCAACTTAACCATGCTTACCAACTTGGAATTCGCTGAAATGAAGGAAGGAGATTGTCATAAGCTTCGTGTCTAATTATTCTACACAGTGATTCAACTCTTTACTGGATTACGTAACCGTGTAACTTGAAATTATTACAATGTTCATATTATTTTTAGATTCTTTGCGTCGGTCACACGCCAATAAGATGTTAACCTTCATATCCCATGTCTCGCAAAAATGCAATAACAAAATCCGTAAGTTTATATGAGTTAACTTAAATTTTATAGTACCCAAATTTGAATGACCTTGTTACTGGTTTAAGGTTTTTGTCTACATTTATGCCTTACATCAGCTGCATTTGTGATTGTTTTTGCTGAGCCTGAATACCATACAGAGAAAATTCTATCAACAATTAATAGTACACCAACTATTTCTGTTTCCAAAACTTTGGAAACTCCAAAGTTTCAACCTGTTGAGTATTTGAATGTAACAAGCATTCGAAGACGAAGACAACTTCCAAATTTGCATATGCTGCCTGTCGGAACCTATCCCATCTCGGGCCAGCCAACTAAGTGTTGGTTATTATTTAATGAACTGAAATTGGCAGCCCCTGGTTCAAATCATTTACAACTGGTAGAGTTGAAGAAAAGTTGCGAAACCGGAGGATATCGTAATGAAGGAGGGTTGCTGAAACGGTGGTGGATAGTAAAATTGGATTGTGTCACGGGAAATGTATACTTCATTGCGGACTTGAAAAATCACAAACTTGGAAAAGTGGACAGCAACAACATATTTTTTTCATTAGGCTCATCTAATACTATGCAAAGCCTACCAAATTCTATGAGGTTTGATCACCCGGATTTCAGTTATGCAGGTGTACTTGAATCTGAAGTGCTGTCGTCTGGAAGTGAAGGAACACAGTTGCTGTTATTGCTACACGGAAATACTCCCCGATTTAAATTGTTTCGTTTACCACGAAACAATGAAATGGTCAGAACTCCATATATTCTTTCAGAAGCAGACAAAACCAATCTGAAATCTGCAGGAGTCATTCAAGATGCTCTTATTTATCGATCTACTCCTGGTCAAGTGGAATGCCCAATTTTCTTAGATCTGTTTGGAAATCCAGAATTGCCTTTTGTGTCAAGATGGGGTGATCGGGAACTCGGAGTTGTGATACCTCAGTTTGAGGATTCAGAGGAGGAGGAGGAAGAGAACTCAGAGAAGTCAATCAACAGGTGTACGGCCCATTCTAAGCCTTTTGACCCCTATTCTTGGAAAGTTGGAATTTCAACTCCTAATGCATGCAATAATTGTGGGGGTCCTTTCCATTTGCTCAACGACATGCACCATCTCATTCCCCTGCCACCTATACCAAACAATCAAGAAATGGTACCCATGGAAGTTGATCATTGTAATAATGAGATGGATATTGGAGCTGAAATCGAGCTAGAACCAGGCGACGATGTGATGGAAGAAATGGAAGCCGAGCAAGAAGAAAACCAAGGAATTTGTCCAGCACACAGAGTTAACGTTAATTCACAATTGGCACACCGTATGCCTCACTTACGCATGTTGAACATTCTAGCTTCACAGAACTTGCCCCCTCTACCTTTTTTGTGGGAGCGACCACTTGACCCAATGATTAAACAGCACATTGAAGTACACCAACCTAGGCTATTGGATACCAGACTAATGGAACGTGAAGACATCGGATATTGGATAGAAAACGTTCCATCTGCAGTCCCTGAAGATTATCATTACCGTTGCCGAATTTGTAATAATTTTTTTGAAAACGATAATAGAATAGATAGGGCAACATCAACACTGAGGACAAATATAATGAAACCTGCAGGAATGCTGAAAACCACAATGGCCTTAAACAATAAAGAATTTGAAGGTCATGTCGAAAACACCGTGCACAAAGATGCTGAAGACTATTTAAAAGAATGTTCTCAACAAATGGACCCCAAACAAACAACCGAAGAAACAGTGCGAGATTCTTATCCCCCCCAAGAGCGGTATTGGATTGCAAGTTCTCAAGTCTTCCAAATAGCCATGCAATGGATACAATCAGGAGCTGCATTTCGACAATTCAAAGGAATCATGAGACACTTTGTTCAAGTAGGATCGTCGGTCGGCCGTTTTTTTCACAATCATGAAGGAGTTGTGGAACTATTAAAATCCGTTAGTGATGATATTCATGGAGAATTGATCGTCGAAGTAAAAAAACAAAAACCTATTACTATACTGATCGATGGCTACCAGGTATTATTTACAAAAAATATTTATGGGTCGATTTGCACTGTTATTAATTTTTTTTTCCTTAGGATAAAAGGGGTCGGCACATCTTAGGAATGGCTGTTTCAATGTGGTACAAAGGGAAGCCAATTATTATGTTTTACAAGCTTGCCGAACTTGGAGACGACCTTGGCCATAGAGCGATGTACGATCTCATTATACAAAAGTTAACTGATGACGGGATTCATGACGAAGTCAGAGCCAACCTATGTGCTTTCATTTGTGATGGAGCAAAGGTTAACACGGGTAGATTTAACTCCGTTCACAGCCTTCTTAAACGATGGATTGGTAAACCGGAATTGCTTTTGGTTTGGTGCCACGGACACAGGTAACAGGAACAGATAAATATAACAACGTATGACATATTTATTGATTTATGAATTACTTTTTGTAGAATACAACTTGTAATCAAAAACACTGTTGAAACCCCAAGATTTTTTGAAGTCAAAAGAATCCTCAGCGCAATTAACAGGCTGTATAAAATGTTTGGCCCCACAACACTTGAAAGGATCAAGTTGTTATTGGAAGCGGCAACTCGTGGAGTTAGACAGATTCTATTAACTAAAACGTTTCATATTCGATGGGCACACACATTTCGCCAAGGACTACAAAAATTGTTGGTATTGTACGATTCCATGGTTGTCAGATTGCAAGCAATGTTGAATTACCCCGGATTATCAGCATCAAAGCGAGAAGAAATTGAAGAACTGTTGGAGCTTATGACCTCTAAGCACTTCCTGACGACACTGGCTTATCTCATTGACGTGTTTGAAGTCGTCGATAAGTATAGTCTGTGGGCTCAGCAAGCAGATGCAAGCATGTTGAACATGAGCACGTTACGGGCTCGGTTTTTGAAAGACATCCGATATCTTAATGCACACTGCGGTCCAGCTTTAACGAAAATGCTTCAAGAGCTTTTGTGGATGTCATTTCCTAACGTCGAGTACAATTTACGAACTCCTTTGGACGATTTTGAAGACGGACATCATGCTACATTCCGCGGTGTGATATTAAGAGATACTGCCACACGTCCTGAATCACTGCTACGTGTCAGTAATATGCGAAGGGAATTTACGGCTGCATTGGTTATGGGAATTAATAAATACTTTCCCGAACCCGAAACCAAAATGTTCAGCTTGTTCAGTCCCGAATTGTTTTCAGATATTATGGACAACGAAGAAGGATTTGATGAACAATTTGCAGTAAGCTTTAAGGAATTAATTAAATTCGTTGGATTTGAAGAAGGACTATATGAAGATATCTATTTTGAATGGAAAACGATTGCTAAATTTATGTCCCAACAACCAGAATTCTTAGCAACTTTGGAGCAGTTAAAGCAAGCACAAGCCCACGTTAAACCTGAACTACAAACTCAACAGTTTTGGCTGAATATGCTTAAAGATGAAACTATCCCATGGACTGGATTGGCCGAACAGTTAATGTCAAAAGTGGTAGTAATACCAAGTGGTGTTGTTGAAATCGAACGGTATTTCAGTCAAGTAACTTACACTTTAAATCCTAGAAGATTACGGATGCATGTTGTAACAGCAGACCACGTATTACGGATCCGCAGAAATCTTCCGAAGGACACAACTAAATGGGATGCGTATCCCTACGTCCGTTCGTGGTTGAATAAAGACAAAAGTCGAGTTGACGATGAAACCAACCCAAAATACAAACAAATGATCCATGAAGTAGCTCAGGATTTCGACGATGAAGAACAATGGGAATATGACGAAGACGATAACATAAATAATGAGGAGCAAATCGAAATTAATCAACTTGTTCCGTTCTTTCCGGATTTGGGTTTAGAATTAGATTAAATTATTCAAAATATGGATACAAAAAATTGAATGTGACCTTTAATTGGCGTATTAAGGATTGATTTGAGTTGCTGCATATTAAATTAAAATGTTTTTGAATTAGTGTATATTAAATTGAATTGAATAGGGGTATTAAAGATTAATTTGAATTAGTGCATATCAAATTGAAGTTTAATTGAATTTTTACTGGTGTATTGAACTGAAATGGCGTATTAAGAATTAAATTGAGTTGGTCTTTATTACACGCATCCATCTTGTCTTGAATTCTAAAAAAACTCAATAAAGTTTAGAGCCCAAAATCTAGATTTGACATGATGTGTAACATTTTAAAATGAGTGGTTTGGCGGAAATCTACATCCGACCAGGGCTCCCACTCTATTTCTTTACAGGAGTAATGGGGGACTTAAATCGGCAAACGTAATGACGGTAAGCAATACATTGATATTGTATTGATATTATTGAATATTAATATATCCGTAAGTTTTCACGAGTTAATATAACTTGTATTTATTGTATGATTCCAAAACATGTATGATTCCATTTGTGACACCCCAATAAAGTTGAAGGAATAATATTGATGTTGTTGTTAACAAAAAAAAGTATAATAATTAAAAACTATTACAAATTGTTTTACAGAGGCCGTTAAATTACCATATCTCATAAATCAACAGAAATCACCAAAAGGTATTATCATTTTTGTTGTTTAGCATGGGTAACAAGTTAGGAAAAACTCTGTTCCTGAGCGCCGCGTTCGTTGGAGGATTAGCAGCTCCTTTGCCGCTGTCTTGTGCCGCATTCGACACGAGGGCAGCCTGTGAGAGAGTCGGCTGCATTTTTTCAGGCGATGTCTGCGTGCCTCCACGGCCCGCTGTCACCGGTGGTGGCAGTGATCTGTGGGACTTAGGGGCCCGAGTTTGGGAGGAGCTTCCAACCGAGGAAGTTGGATTGTTCCGCGCAGGAATAGTAATCCTCAACGTCTTCCTCCTCTTCATATGTAAGTCATTTACTTGCACACCTTCATCTGCAGTTATTGAAAGAATAACTGCAATCCAAGTTCTGAAGTAATGATTTGTAATAGTGCATCCAAAGAACCATTCCCAGCGTTCATCTACAATCATTTCACGAATAAATTGCCATAATTAATCTGATTATCATAACATGTTATAAACCTAACCCTCTAATATGTGTTTTTTATTTCAGTTGTCCAGGTCACCAGGTGGCTCGGGATCTGGAGCCTCTGCTGTGACAACGCTAGGAAGGAGGCTTCAGATGCCTCCGACAAGAAGTTAGCTGTTGCTCTGTTGCTTTCCTCTCGGAAAGCCAAATCTCAGCGGCGGTCCATCCTGCGACGGAAGAAGAATCGTGTCAGCGCAGTTTAGTTTAGTTTTATAACCCAGAAGGGATATTTTGTAGCATTTAAGAGACTACTGTTTTGGGTTGATTTGTATTTGCGTTGTTTATGTGAGCATGAAGTCATGATACCAGAATTAGCAATCCAAAAAACAAGATAACGCCTTACAACTAAAAGTCCAACTATGTATGTATGTATTTAGGAGGGTTGGTTGACCATTGCTCATAAGCTTTGGTCCCCCTGCCGCGAAGGCCTGAATGCAATAACATCTTTCCACGTTCATGTATCATCTTCAACTCTTGTCAGTTATAAATGACAAGGGGCCCGTTTGCGATTGCGATTGCATCATGGAAATTGCCGGCGGGTACCAGGGGTAATTACCCTTGGCTGATGAACGGTTGGCAACCGTCTTGGGCTTAGAAAGCCGAAACCCGTCATCTTTGTTTTCTAAAACCTAATTAGCCTTCGTTGAAATAGTGAAGTTAATATAATTAATTACATTTTGTGCGATTATGATCAAGCAGTAGTTTCATCGTCCTAACTTCATTGAGAGACAATACAAGCAGAATAGGAAGTTATTAGGTACAAAATTTATTTTTTTAAAAAGTTTGTATTTTTATTTGTTTCGTGATAAGCCCCCTTGATAAGCCCTGATAACCTCTATAACTTGTTTCAACTTATTTCAGAGACAATACATGCAGAATAGGAAGTTATTCAGATTAAAAATTACAATTGTAATTTCATAAATAGAAGCGTGCTTGTTTGCAAACTTGCTGCTAAGTAGTTAGTAGGGACGTTTTGTTACCTCCCCTTTTACATATCTGACCAATCAGAGTTTTATTATCAAAATATGAATTTGCCACACTATTTCTGGAATATCTCAACCCTCATCATCGTATTACTTGGGTAGAACGTCGCCCAAAAGTTAACGTTGGATTTGGACTAGAAGCTTCGTTGGTTGGATTTTAACTTCGTTTGTAAAGCTTCAAGTTCAAAAACAATTTTATTGTGTAATCGGTTGATCGGTTCGTTTCGATTTGTGTATGAGTCGTTTAAAGAGCCTTTTGTGACTTAAAAATTTGTTCTGTTTTATCTATACAGCTGATACGGCTGCAGTCATATTAAGTCTATCTAGCCATCTCTAATTCAAATGGTAAATTTCTATTTTTACAGACCGCCTGTCAAGTGTGAGAGGTCAGTCAAACGAAGAATACTTGTATTAATTTCGACGTTGAAGAAAAATCAAGAATGAAGCTGGAGGATGTGGAAGAGTTGTCGGCTAAGCTGAAATCTGACATCAGAAAAATAGACTTTCTGGAGGAAGAGGTCAAAAGGCTAAAGATAGTTGAAGAGGCGACAAAGTCAGAGAATCGGAGGCTGAAGAACTTTGAGGGGGCAAACCTTCGACTGAAGGAGGCGAACGTTCGGCTGAGGAAGTACAACGGGGAACTTCGGCTTGCCCTCCTCAAGGACCAGGCACAGAATCCTTTCATCCAACTTCCAGGTGGGTCAGTGGGGGCTTATGTTTTGTAGAGTTTGGGGTTAAGTATGCTTTAATTCACTTTAAGTTCAAGTATGCATTAAACCAAACGATCGGTTTTAAGTAAAATTTTGGGTTGTTGTCATTATGAATTCATGAGTGCTTAAATTTGATGTAGGTAATAGGAGGGTAATTGTAATTTATCTTTAGTGTCAATAATTAGGTCAGCAACGAAGTTGATTTAGAGGTGGTTCTAAAATATGGAAGGGCGAGTATACTTCATTTATTCACTTTGAACGGCCTTGTAATTAATTGTGGTATAATTGGATTTGGAAGCAGATGATGGAAGAGACAGTCAGCTATTTAACAAGGAATCTATGGAGAAGGGTAGCATGCATCTTCAAGACTTTGGTGCAGTCGTTTTTAATCCGGATGTACGTTTGTACAAACCAGTATTTTAAGGATTTTATAATCTGTGGTTTGTACAGGTTATGAATTGAGTTTTGTGTTGTTTAAAAAAGGTTTTGGATCTCGTGTTCAAAAAGCTGGACGTGAAGACCATCAAAAATTCTCGATTTGTTTGCAAGGACTGGAGTGAAACGGCATGCCGTATTTTGTCAAGACAAAACGGTGGTGCAGTACGCTTGGAGGAAGGAAAATTAAAAGGGATGACAGACGCTTTAGGACTACACACAATTCAAGGCCTCAGTTCTATTGTAGCATCTGCACCTCAACATTGGTTCAGTAAGACTTTATTGGACGAAAAGTTTACCAGAAGGATCGAGATTCAATCCATCCTGCTAAAATGTGGATATCAGCTGAGATCAATTGAAATTACAGGGCTGAATTTCCCGTTTCAAGATGTTCATAAAATCCTGGTGGACTGGTGCCCCAATTTGGAGCAGCTTGCACTTCCCACTCGTCTATCTGTCGAGGTTGGAGAGGAAATGTTGGAGGATGGCTACCAGAAGTTGGTGTTTCCTCGACCCCTCAAACTGACCAGCCTATTTATGCAAGAGCAACTATGCATATAGCCTCCCCCAATTTGAAAACTCTTAGCCTAAGCTGTGATTCGGACTCGTACTGTTTTCGATTTTTCAAGGAGCTGGTGAATTGCCCTGAAGTTACAAAGAGTTTGGAGAATTTGGAAAATTTGAAGCTGAATACTGGATACGGAATAATGACTATGAAATTATTCAACTCCATTGAGTTTAGTAGTACATTGAAAACGCTTGCGATTGAAGTAGTTGGCAATGTTGTCATGTTTCCAACCGTAGAACTGTCACAAGCCCTGCAGAAACTGGGAGGGACTTTAGAAAAACTTGTAATAATCGTTCACAAAGGCCTGGATCCAGAGTTGGTATTTCCAGTGATGGATAATCTGACTGAACTCAAATACGTTACAAACCGAAACGTCACAAGACACACAACTCCAATCAACTCAATCAAGTTCTTGAGTGGCATGCCAAACCTCAAAACATTGTATTTGGGTTCATGGGAATATGTGTCCGGGGCCTTTCACCAAGAATATTTCTTCGACAACCTGTTTTCCGATTGTAAGCAGTTAAGAAGGAACCCCCGAACGAAGTTGAAGGAGCTGTACCTCTTCGGAGCTGTTGAGTTCCCCTGTCGTACATTCGAGATGATGAAGACAGTTTTTCCAAATTTGACGAAACTGGTTGTGGGGATCTTTGTAATTTCCCGTTGCAACGATTGGGAGGAGTTGAAGAATTATTATGCATCAGTGTTGGATGGAGGTATTTCAGAAATGTCAAATTTGAAAGAACTATACTTGGATTTTAGACCCCCTGGTGGGCGTGCCGTAGAAGGATTTGATTATATGTCCATCATCTTCAACCAGCTTAACAAGCTCTCAAGTGCGTAAATATTATTCTTTCGTATGATAACTATTTGTGTACCAGGTTAATTTTAACAGTGTGAACATCGAATACAAGAAGAAAATGTCTTCTTTATTGCAGATTTGAATCGCCTTACAATACGGGACAACGCAAATTCAAATAGTTCATTGGCTGGAGAGAAACTTTTGGAGATTCCAAACTTACGGCGTGTCACCTTGATTGGATTGAAAGTTGGTTTTCGTTTAAAACAAATATTTCATTTAACCGACTTGAAGCTTTTTTACAAACAAAATTTGGTTGATTGCATTGTAGCTTGCCGGACTGGCAGCGAAGGAGTTGACAATCTTATTGTACAAACATGACATTCAGCTGGAAATCGAAGATGCAGACTTCAACGAGGATTTTAGAGTCCATTTCGAGGAACAACTGACTTTCCGGCATAGAAACAATCAATCTTAATCCCAAAACTTGTACGTGATGCTGGTAAATTGTAAGATTTGGTTTTCTTTTTAGTTTAAAGCAGATAATATTAGTTACCCATAAAAGGTTGATAAGTTTATTGTAAGATATTGTAAGATAAGTAAGTTGATAAGCTTAAATTACCTGCTAGGTTTTAGGTTCCACACTTTAAAGAAGTAAAGTATGTAGTTCGGATAATCTGCTGTTCTGTTATTTCAATATTTCCGAGTTTCAAAACTGTTCAATGAATTACGTAATGCAATGATGATCAGTTAGTAGATGATAACCCTTAATTTACCGTAACTTACTCGAGTATCGCATTTTAAATTTGAAAATATGTGTCAGTCCAAAAATTCAAGTAGCATTTTATTTTTATTTTATATTTATATGTACCTAATTAAAAAAATAAATGAATTACAACATATGACTCAATTTAATTTACATCTTTTGGTTATTCACCTACGATCAGTGAATTTGTAATATTATTTAATATTTTAGAAATCAAAATTCTTGGTAGATACATATTTATGTTTAGCTTTAGATGACACGTTGGCTTTTATTAAGGACTGGCCAGTATCGTCAGTTGGCTCCCTAATGTTCCGCAAAACTGAACCCAATTGAAAATATATGTAAGACATGAGGAACTTTGAAGGGATTCAAAAAATCTGAGAATCCATATAAGCTTAGAAATGGCAGGCGTTGGAAATGTTGTAGACCTCAGTCATAAATTATGACTCATAATATCTCTCAAACTTTACAGCTGCTGATTATTTATGAATATGTAAATGTATGTATATCAAATACTGCCAAAAAATATTACAAGTTTTATTATCATTGTATAGAACAAAAAATCCATTGAAGAAACTGGGTAATGGATGACAGGTGAGTGTGAGAAAGGGATGTTTATGGAACATAAATTAATTTTTTTAAATGGATGTTTCAGCGATTTTTTTATTTTAAAGCATTCGAACTTCAAACACGATTGCGCATTGAATTAAATTAGTGCAATCCTTTTTAATTAAACGATCAGTTCTACTTGGCCGTGGGTAGAATCAATGGAATTAATTTTTTTTAATCTGCAATTTTTATCCTTGATATATAATAAGTACACGATACAGATACGTGTTTAAATAAAATGGTGGAAGGACTAAAACGTTCTAAATCACAAACACTTTTAATTTAATTTAGTTGGAATTAATTCTTTAACTCTTCTATTTCCAAGAATTAATTGGAATAATTCCATTGAATTTCAGGGCAATGAAAAGTCACTTCGAAAACTTTTATTTCGGTTCATACTTCTTTATAAGATGGCATAGGTAACTCATAATTTTTGTTGGTCGATCAGTTTACAAAACTTATTGAATACCAGGAATATTTCGAGTGCTAAAGATATTTTGATTTGATTGAGAGGGTTGAACAATAAAATTTGACGTAGACTTGGCAATAAGGTTAACACTTTCAACGTCTCGTATTATATTGTGTAAAAAAACTCAATAATCGGGACAAAGTCAAGTTGAAAAACTTAGTGTTTTGGCTTTCAATAGTTTCAATACATCCTCTCGAAATGTCATGCTTATAGGAGTTTTTAAAACAATATAATTTATACTTTATAACCCAAAGATTGGTTATGGTAACCTGGGGTCGAAAACTGTACACTCAAAGTAACTGTTACGTACAGATAAGAAAATAGTATGCTGACCTATATTAATTCCCACATTTACTTTTGATATTGATGTTTGCCATTGTAAATACCTCAACCTTTATTAGCTTGCCTATTTAAATAGGATAGCGAGCTTACGATCTCGTCCTGTCTGTCTGTCTGTCTGTCTGTCTGTCTGTCGGTCCGGCGTCCATTGTGGATGTAAATGAACCCCCAACTAGAGC
>JAQFZA010001023.1:0-11331 GCA_034695115.1 Desoria olivacea
GGGGGGTGGTTTGGGACATATGACGGCCCTCCGCTCTCTAGCTAGACCGCGTAGCGGGCTGTAATCGCCTAGTTTAAAATAGGATCGGAAAGATTATTATTGACCGCCGTATTTAGGAAATTTAGAAGGTGACAAAAGACTGTCGGATTTCACATTTTCCATGTAACCATAAGTTGTTAGTTATTATCCTTAGACCTCTAAGCGTACTATGTATTAACTAATCCAGCGATCGGAAATCGTTATTATACGTGAAACTAAATGATAATATGTAGATTTAAACGTTTAAAAATAAAATGATTAACGGACTTTGCTCAATTACTTACTCGGTTTCTTGTAATTTATAAACACCTGAGACTGCGAACATTAAAAAGTAATCATCACATTTTAATAAAAGAGGACATTTTCGGAACCTGAATTTAAAGGCAAACTTGTATTTATTCGTGAAGTTTTTGTACATGCAGCAATACATTTTAAAATAGTGGATATTATTTTAAATATAACTGAAAAAAAACATGAAAGGCTAAAAATTAACGATGTGCACTTAAGATAACAATGAGACCCAACACCAAATGAAAGTTTCTAAGGGAGCCATTCTGCCTCGTTCTCTTGCACCTTCGCCTTATCCAGAAGCTCATTAAGGGATTTTACAGGTGAGTTCTTTTTGTCCTTGTCAGCGAAACTCTCAACGATATCCCCCGTGACGTCGGATGCCTTCTTTATCCCACTTCCCAGCACATCTCCTGCTTTGTCAAGTGAGGTTCCCACGACTTCTCCAACCTTAAATGTATCAATTTTGCAGACGTTCTTGATTAATCGTTACACACCGATGTGGCGTTGGATTTAAAACATTTACGAATTTATATCCCTCAAACCCGTACTATTTAAAGTGCTAGCTTAGCTTATAAGACTTGGAAGAAGAATGGAAATTTACGAAGGGCTTTGGTTAGTTGTTGATAAATCACAGAATTTTTTTAGGCGACATGCAGTTAATTGACATCGCTTTTTTTTACAGCAGGCCTAGGCTTGTAACGGAGTTGACAGTCTTGTAAACCTTGACTACCTTTTTCACGACTCCTGCAACGTTTCCAGCAGAGAATGTTTTGTCATCAATCTTCACATTTAGACTGGAATCTTCTTTTGTCCGGCAGTTAGCCTGATCCTGGAAATCCAAAAAAACAGATAGTTTAAAGCACTAGTGAAGTTAACATTCACCGACCAACATTTAAATTGACATTCTTCTTACCACAACACTGAAATCATCAGGCTCAACTCCCTCCTCTTCGAGTTTTTGACGGACCTGTAAATTGCGTTGAAATACAAATTAAATCAAATCAATCTGCAAATATTTAATGTATTTATATATTTAATCTAAAGTTTGGCAATCGCAGCTTCGAAATCCCTTATAAGCATAGGTACGTTTATAATGCCTTCTGTAACCAATTACAATGTAACTACAGGGGAGGTAGATACGATATGGACAAACCTATCGTGGCTACCACCACCTAATACAATACTCACAAATTGTAGAAAATAGATTACAGAGGAGGAGAAAAACAATTCATAGAAAACCGTCTGGGTTCTGAACCGTCTTATACTGAATTATATTGGAATTACAGAGGTATTTATTCTTTTATGGCAAAAAAAACCAAAGAAGCGACCGAGATTTAGAAAAAAATTTAGAAAAAGAGCAAGTGCTCAGAAGAAAAAAACTGTCTGGATTTAAGGCAAACCCTTAATCTAAAAACTGTTGACTGTATATGAATAGTCTCAATGATTTGTCATGAACATTCTGAATTCCGACACTTCTTGAGATTACTCCATCTTAAAAATTGAAGCCATGTGCATCAATAAAGAATATTTATCATGAAAGACGCATTTGAATAACCTCTGTAAGAATAAGATTTTTTAATTCAAATCCCTGATTGCCCATTCCCACTATTAATCCTTATGGTCATTACTGAAAATATGAAATGAACAGGATTAAATAGAATTAATTCTGCCTGGTAACAGATGTGTTACGCATTAACTTCATTCTCATAGTCCAGCATCAACAGCCTCATAAGTGATGAGAACTTTTTGTCATTTTGTTTTTACATTTCTCTAGACAAAAACCAATTAAGGCTGCATCATTTACTTTCTTCCATTTTCAAGAGTGGTAGAATAGGACTCAACCTTTGTCTACAAATTCCAATGACATGTACATGTATTTTACATTTAAAATTAGACTGCGCACACAGACAGTCGTTTATGAAAGGTTCTCTTGACCTAGCAAAGACTTAAATTTTATTATGCCGGTGGCACCGAACTACAAGAAGGTGATGCATATTTATGAGTCTGCACTGTTGTAAAGCATGCTAGTAAAAAAGAGAACACTACGTCCACAGAAGACAAATTAGAAGGCAGAAGTAAATAGTAAAAGAAAAAAGGAAACCATAATATTAACCTGGTTTATAACCGCCTTGTCCAACGTAGATTTTCGAGAGAGAATTGTTGCCGACTTTGTATGGCCGAACAAAATTTTTTGGCATGTAAAAATTCCAGCATAGTTTTCATAGTCCGTCATAAAGACAAGGAAATCAGCCTCTCCTGCAATATCTGTTTTAATAAAAATAAGAATTCAATCATCCTAGAACGCCATAAAATGTAAGGGTAATAAACTTGAGGTCGATGGTCTATTATTGGATTGCAAATGATTTCTGAGATCTACCCAGGCCAGGTGATGGATGACTCATGTCTCAAATACAGGAGTCCTTGAAGTACCTTTGGGTTTGATCCTAGGGCTTTAAAAGATGCGTAGGAATTTCCATCTTTCTTGGTCTTTGACTATTTAAGTTTTCATGGCCTGATCATATTACGGAAAGTGTAGATCGTGGATACAATTTACTTACAATAGTTTTTTTTAGTTTTTTTTTTAGATCGCATCCATATATAGGTGCCTGCCTCTGCATTACTTTTCTATCCCTCCTGTTCATGGAACAACTAATAACGGTACTTCTTCAATAAAAAACTGAGATAAATAGCTAGGCATGTCAGAATTACATACCTATGCTTTAAATTAATTATCAATGCCCTTCTGCCTTTGAATTCAAGAGTCAAGGTCTTTGTAAAAGTAGGGGTGAAAATCCGCTAAGATATTTCTGATTTCATGCCCTTCAAGATATTTAGGTTTTTTGAGAGCCCTGTAACTTCACTGGGTACGTACATAGATTCTGTACTTGGGAGGTAATAAAATAATGTTTTATATGCATTACTGCCAATACTTACTGAGAGGAAACTTCACCCGCATCCGAGATGACCTGTCAGTGTCAGGAACGGTCAAAACTCCAGTGTATCTATACAAAAAAAAGTTAATTGCATTTATCTCTCGGATGTCTGATACATTTGACTGACTACCTCTATCATATAAATTAAGCCTTATTTTTAATTATATTGTAATTTGTAATCAACTCTTACGTATAAATATGATCCACCCCGATGGTATCCAAAATGAAATGTTGGCGAGTCTGAACTAATCTTAATTTTCCATCAGTTCCCTGTGTGAAATTGTATCTCATGCATGAACTGGATGTGGCAAACTTTTGGATCACGTACCACTCACCCAGAAACTAAAAAAATGTCATAAAATATTTGACGGTGTTTTTCAATCGGTTGGTCGATTTCAACGCTTCATGGCTTGAGGATAGACTAACTTGGTTAACATTGAATAAATTCAGATCTTTTCGAAGGAAATAATGGTTTGTGCACATTTATTGCTTCCAACTACCGTTTCAAATGTTGATCGAAAAAATAAAATCGAAATGTCATTGGTGTCGATTATGCTTTGTTCAGGCGAAATATTTGTCTAGCAAAAATTCATGAGCTAAGTTTACAGATTTTTAGGGTTGTCATTTTGTTGAAGGAATGACTTTCTTGAAAGACGACAATTAGTATGCCGGTGTCTGCCATTGCCATAATTCTTAATCAGGAAGATGTGTACATGTTTATATTAGGCTAATATTTGAGTTTAAACTCTCATCAAGTTACAGATAGCACCAATGTACGAAGATTAAACGAAATATTTGTTTACACACCTTTTCCATGTCAAAATCTTTAAGAGGTTCAACTCTGGGACACGATCCCAATCCCATTGTATGAGCATTGATAGTGGTCAGGTAGAGAGCCGTTAGAATTGCGATGGCAATTACAGATTTCTCTTGAAAAGTCATGATGAGATGATGGCTGATAGTAATTCTGAACAGTAATCTACAACACTGCAAGAGAGAGAGAGAGAGACAGACGTAAACACTTTATTGACCACTACTGATTCTTTACTATTGGACAGGTTCCTGTCACTTGGACATAAAAATGTAGTAATGCAACCAACCCCTCAATCAATTCACCGTAAGTGTAAATCAACTGCAGGACACGGGTAGCAAAACCAAAAGAAAATACCAAGCAAACGATGTAGGACCTTCGATAGACTCACCTTGGCCGTCAACCTAGAGCAAGGTGGAGGACAAAGAGTACTTCAGATGAGATTCTTTGGACCAGTCACAACTACTCGGTTAGAGACGATGGACAAGAATAAACGAAATAGGATGTTGGAAAGGGTATTTAACGCTAGGTCTGCTATACTATTATGTGTCGTGATTTACGTAGCCAGCATCAAAGCACTAGATACCAGATGCATATATATTCGAAGGGTTGATTCATCCTATTCAACATGCAACAGCATAAACATAACTACACTAACAACTTATGACTACTTCAACCATCATCTGAAAGAGTACCTACTGGTAAATACTAAATACATACACTTCCCTTCATGGGGATTGAATATTGAACATTTCGAGGGTATGAAGTGAATCAGCTTTTAAGTATTGACTATATCAACAAAATTCAGGCATTAAATGTACACGATTATTGACCACAACATAACTTGACTCCCTTATGTCATCGTCATCATAATCTGGATTAAGAATCATAATGAAGTTGCTTCTTCAGACAGCGGGTCATGATCTTGCATACACACTGCAGCTTCATCCAACTCGATACAAGGCTTCAAAAACATATCCTCCAAAAGAGGAATGACTGGCTCTCGAAAATTATAAGAGCGGATTTTGGGATTAATCATGAGCATTATTACCCCAGTCCTCATGTAAACATACCTAATTAGGTACTCATGCCAAATTTTCGAAAAAATTAATTTATGGGCTTGTAAAACTGTGAAATGTGTGCATCGTATCATCAGCATTTTGTATGATTTGATTTTGTGAGCCAAAATGAGTTAGGAAAAACGGAATGGCAGAAGGAATATGTTCAAGTCAGACAATTAAAAGCAATTGAATTGAACAAATGCTTCCCATTCCAACTTGCTGCAATTAATATAGTGTCTGAATTTCTGAAACATCGTGTCGTTTAAGCTAATGTTATTTAAAAAAAACGTAGCACATTCCTGAATTATGTACGAATAGCACGAACCTCTACTGCAAATATACATAATTGTATTAAATTATAATAAGAAAAGCAAAAGGTCCAATAATTTAAAGGTAAGAAATTATTAAGGAAAAAATAAAAAAGATGAACAAGTTAGGTTAGTTAGAAACCGTGTTCGTTATCGGAAGTAAAGAAGCAATAATTGGAATGGTTTGAAAAAAAAGAGTATGGCTTCTGTTTTTATGTTTTGATATCTCCAATTGGAATATAACTAATTTCTCAATCGGCGGTGAATGTAATGCCTGACTGAAGCCAAACAAATTCTGTCTGATAAAGTTTCTTAACCATGTTATGTATAAACATACATATAATATGCCACATTTAACAGACGGACACACATATGTATTATTGTTTTTAAGCTGAATCATCCGGAGGTCGGATAAATTGTCACGAATGAAGGTTGAAGAATTAGGAAATTTATCTTGTTGTACTTGCTGGAGTTCTTTTCATTGGGAAATGAAGATGAAGACACGAACGGATTTAATTCATGAGTGATTCATTCAATTGATCAAATGGTTTAATGTTCCTAGGCTGCCCATCAAGACTATACAAACTTATACAAGAAGCAGTTTTTATCATGCAAGAATACATCTCGGTAACCAAGAAAACTTATATGTACGTATTACTGCATTTGATCTCATCTGATCCCGTAGTTGAGTAATTTGGTTGGACTAGATTCAGCTTCATATTGTGCCCAACGCCTGACTCATCCAATCTAACTAGATGACCACTTCTTGATGAACTAGAATTGAATGAAATTGAGTGTTTGGTAACAAAAGGAACAATAACAACGCAGAGCCTTTACCCTCTGCGATTATTCATCATCTAACTAACCAACAATATGTATTTCTTTCTGAGCTACTTTCCTAGAAGCAATTCATTAGTCAGTTGTATCATCAAGAACTAAAAGCCCGTCTATTCATAATTTTTCTTGGAATTCTTTTAAAATCATAATTTCTCCGACTTCACCATCATCATTAAATTTTTTCATGCACGCGATTGTTTTAAAGTATTCATTGCATTTGTAGTATGAGTTGGAACAAACCAAATCAAATGCTATTTTTATCAATGCTGACGACTGAGAATCATTCAAATTACCAGGATTCATTACAGATAGCAAAACAACTAAACAAACCTCGCAAATTTCAAATACAGACAGGACAACTATTTTGTAAAGATCAAAAAGCTCTAAATAAAGTCACACTGGAATTGACAATGACCATAGTTTGTATGTGACAATATATGCGTGTTGTGTTTTCTATCAACCGAAAAAATAACCTGGGGGTTTATGTGAACAAAAGGATTCACAGGAAATTACGGGCGTGAAACGTACTGAAGGTCAATTGAATCTATGAGCAGTCATTTAATGGCATTTTTCTTCAAAATGCCACGGTGTTTCGTTAAGGTTCCAGAACTTTTTCATGGAAAAGAGGAAAAGCTTGATTGAGTTTTCCCAAGCGAATGCCTGAATGACATCATGCAATTATCTTTGATAGCATATGGGTCCCCTCGTTTACTACAATTATTACAGCAATCATTACAATATACCAAATGCATATTACAATCCAAGTTCAACTACTATTCTAATACATTCGTGAATAAAACCGCCATCATCATCCGCACCTCTAACAACCATCAAAAAGAGCATAAAAAGTGGGAATGATGGGATGTAAACTATAAAATACTAAAAATGATACGTAGCTTTGGTTGAGACAAATACAAATTTGCTTGCAAGAATAATTTTGTGGTTTTGGTCTTTATCGTTTAGTACTTTTATTCAGTTAAAGTAGTTTGAACGTAGGGACGGCAGAACATTGTTAAAATTTCATGTATTCGTTGCAAATTTGATATTTGGATACGCAACGAAGAAAGACGAATGTATAATCTATTTCGACTTTGGATTACTCCCTGTGTTTGCCTCTCCGCTTTTTATTGGTAGACTTTCCAGCATCTACCGAAGCTGCAGCTTTAATGAGCTTGATGGTTTCTAATGGCGCAGCGTGGCCGGTAGATTTTATGTGACGAAACATATTCGAACGACTTGAGAATTCCATTTTACAAACTACACATTGAGCCGGACCTGACGGTCCGGTTGTGGTAGGCTCTGGCTGTGGTGGTATGGGCTGGGTAGCAGTAGCACATTCGACCAACGAATTTAAAGATTTACCAGCCTGTTTTTTAGCTTTCCGTTTCTTCTTTTTTTCTGACTTTTCCTTTGTCTTTTCGTCATCAGAACTGACTAAATTGATCACCGGCTTCTCACTATCCGAGTCTAAACTCCTATTTGTAGGCTCGTCATTAATACTGATTTGTCGCCTTCTACCTTTCTTACTTCGATTAGCAACCCTGGCTAGAATCTCTTGCTCGAACAACTCGTCATCCTGCTGAAGATCAGAATCTTCTGCGGACTCTTTGGCTTGAATGGGTTCTACCGAGTAGTTTATATTTAGAGATTCCAGATGATTAGCGACTGCTTCGAGGTCACCCTCAACTTTTTCAATTTCCTCTTCTTCTGTTTCATCGAGTTCAACTGCATTTTCTTCAACTTCTTCTACATCCTCTTCTTCAGTCCCATTTTCATCAACATCATCGGCTTCCTGGCTAGATTGCGTACCTTCAAATATGTTGTCCTCCTCTTCCAACAATTCGCGAAGTTTTTGAACTTGAGTCAGGTGCTTTTTTGATTTTTCATGGTTTGAGAATCTGCAACAAGATGAAATAAGTATACAAACAATATTGACTAAATATATCCTAACTTTTTTCAAATGCACTTGACTTTACATACGCCTTTTCGCTCCGGAAGGATTTGTTGCAAGCTGCACAGTGAAAACAAGTAGGATCCTCCTCATCGGACTCTTTATCTGATACCTGCTCGCCAAACTCATTTGACATCCATTGCTCCATTTCCTAAAATTTTATTAATTAGCACTTTGTATTATGATGACATGTTCATAATTGACTGTTCAATTGTTTAAACTCTAACCTTCAGCAATTGCTGATTTTCGGGATGGGTTTTAACGTTCTTTGCTGACTCTAATAATTTCTTCCTTTCAGCCAGCCGTTGAGCTTTAACTTCATCAGCCTTTTTTGCCAATTCTGCCTCTTTTTCTTTTAACTTAGCTACTTGAGTAACTTTCCAGGCCTGCAATCTTTTGTCTTTTCTCTTCACGAAATCGACAAGTGCTCTAACTTCTCTATTCCATGCTTTTCGACCGTCAGTTCTGATCTTTTTATTTTCTTTCTCCATCAACCGCGCGACCTATTGATAAGAGTATTAAAGTTTAAAGATGTGCACAAAGCAATCAGGAAATAAAAATCAACGAAAAAATAAATGTGAATGCAATGCAATGTTACCCTTCTACAGCCTGCTCGTCTGGTATCATATTCGTCAATCCATGTAAACGATTTCAATGTACAAAATGACTCCCAGAAAGCATAAAACGGACCAACAACCTACATATAAATGAATTGAGATTAGATCCTACAATCTTAAAACACCAATGTATTAATTTATATCTAAGATAAAATATACCACATACATCATCGAACAAGCTCTCTGAATCTCCAAAGCTAGGAATGTCTTCGTCATGTTCATCGCTCCATCCAGCTTCCAATTCCTCAGCAGCAAGTTTGGCGAACAACTCTCTGAAATAATTACAATCATAATGGTAAACAAGCTAGATTACTATTTATTTTCACTTCCGCTTCCACTGTATCGATTCTTGGTGTTTATTTTACTGTCGGTGATTTTAATTTGAACAATGTCCAAACCAAGCTCTGAGTTTCTGGGGTCAAAAAGAACCTAAAGCTATAACATTAGAAGTCAGAACATAAAAGTACCTATAAACAGTATAAAAGCATCCTTCGTCATCTCCAAAGCCGGAGTAGCAAGATGAAGTACAGTAGGCCATGATATCAATATTAAAATCATCCAAGTCCAAATCATCCATTCCTAAATCAACAAATTTTGAATATGAATGTACACACACGTCATTCATTCACCGTTAATGCTATTGAAACTTGAACCATCTGCATGACATACCCTCCCGGAGGACTGCTTGTCGGTGCTTATCATACCAAGCCCGCTCTTGTGGATTGCTGAGAACCTCATACGCCTGCTGCAGAATCTGAAATTCCGCTTTAGCTTCATCGGCCCTGTCCGGATTCTTGTCTACGAAAATAATCAAAATAAACCACAATAAAAATCAACCATAACATTTTGCATTTTGCATTTTCGACACAAAACCACGATCCACAAACGCAACCAAACAAAAACTCCAACCAAACTACATAAAATAACAACTTACCCGGATGCATCTGTAAGGCCAATTTACGAAAGGCTTTTTTGATCTCATCGTCCGTTGCATTCCTCTCCACTCCGATAACCTCGTAGTAGCATTTCTTCAGTCCTGGCATTATCCCCACACTCCACTTTCTACACACTAATGTGTCCTATCTCCACTTACAAATATCAGTCAAGTCAAAGTCAGATTACAAATATCGTTAAAATGTATTAAAACTTTCTCTACCCTTAAACCAAACTACTCAATTTACTTGAATTTTACTGTTTATTTTAATTCCATGGAACACAGCCCACAGAACATTCACAGAATCACAGATGTTCTGTGAACACGAGAGAATTTGAAATTCGTAGCAACTCCAATCATTTCTGTTTTCAATGGCAAGACATTTTTTGATGATGAATTTTGATTTTTCGATGAATTACTTTAATTGCATATCATGTTCATTGTTACAATCTTTGGGGTTCTCTAGCCATCTTACATTCAACTTGACTTATGCTTAGGAATTTTTCTTGTTACAATAATATAGTTTTTAGAATTTTAAAACTGTACTTTCAAATATAACTGTTTCTGGGGTTCAGTCTCCACTGGGAGTATCCAAAGCCACACCAAAGCCAACTGCAAATTTAGTAAATTTACTGTTACATAGACAACTGAGTGTAAATCTTGTAAATTCTGCATTACTCGTGATGAGACTAACGATGTCTAGGGAATGCTGGAGAATTATCCGGATTCCAACCGAATTTCTGAACTCTAGCAGATTTTCCTGTCCATCCTGCATCAGGCTTTTCCATTGCGTGATAGACAATCCAAGGTTCTGTTCCGTCTGTAAAAGTGTGTTTATGGAGTTAAGTTTCTTTTCAAAAAGTCACATTGTTGGGAGTGCTGAATCTCGGTTTTAGGAAACATATTAGTAATTAGTATGGCCCTGTCGCTTACTACTACCTGTAAGACCGGATACATCGGTCATGCATCTATAATTGTGAGAACAAATTCTTACTAAATATCAGTACTGCCACGTCCATGAGTTTTCTGGATAACATTTGACGCGGAATATTAGTTATAATATGTTGGATCGTTAACTAGCATAATATACCAACCGGTCTGAAAATTTGGATTAGCGAGCTACAATTGCAGGACATTAATACCCAAGGGCCTCTCAGAAGGATCAATCTGGCACATGGTCTGACTACTCAACTATGATGGGGAGTTCAGTGTCAAAAAACAACAGCAATAGATGAACCCCAATTTCGGCCTGCAGAATGTTAGGGGTTGAACATTACACGAAATTAATTGCAATTTACTTCTAAAGTTTAAAATGCTCGGATATATTTATATTAATAATTTTGCTAGTTTCTTATTATAGATAAAACATGATAAAAGTGTACAAATGGGATAACAGGGCTTTGTAAACTTGCTCAAAAAAACGACTACACAGCTTATTTACATGACAAGCCTAAAAAAAACTAAAATGATAAACAATTGTATTTCTCTCCTAAGTAAAGGCCATAATCTGTAATTATAAGTAATTAAAACTCCTAAGGCTAAATTGTAA
>JAQFZA010001024.1:0-11330 GCA_034695115.1 Desoria olivacea
TTCCATTATACCCGACTGAGTAAATCATCAAGGCGAGTTTCCAATTTTACGACATTCTTCGCTGCTTCGGCGGGTGAAACTTATCTGAAGTCTATTTTATGTACTACGACAAGAAACTCAGTATCGAGACTTCAAGACTGACAGAATGTAAATGATATTTGCAGTAAGCTCTGAAGTAAGCTATTAATGAGGAAATGGAAAGTTATGTTGTTGCTGAGAGGTGGTTGGAAAGCAAATTATCTTATGAAGATAGATTTATCAGTTTTCGAATAAGAAAGAAATGATCAACATTTTGAAGGAACTAGAACTACAACATAGTAGTTCTGAGAGTTCTAGTTCTCGTTCTAGTACAAAAGTAGTTCTCAGTTCGTTGTAGCTCTAGTTCTAGCTATAGTTCTAGTACGCTTCACTACCTCCAGCTTACAGTTAAAGATTTATATTACTGAAGTATTTATAACATATACATTTAGTACATTTACGTTTAGAGTCAACAAGCAATCTAATGCAAACCTTAAAATGTCAATTGTTTTTTGGAATTCATCGTTTTTGATGGATTAAATTCGGTTTCCCACCTGTTTCGACAATGACGGATACATTTCTTTCACATTTGATATTTCTTTGTTAGGGCGAGCTTATTTTTACGTCTGTAACGTTTTATTTGTTCAACCATAGACGGCTTTGGGCCGCCAGCGTAGCCAAATATGGCGATTTATGTCGAATATATATGATTTACTGAAATGAGATTTGTAAATACTTTTTTGCTAGTACGCTAACAGCAGTTGCAAAATTATGCTCATCGACTTTACTAAACTAATATCTTTAGAATATTTTCCTAGGATCAGGGTTAATATGATTATGTCAACAATGGTATATAAACTAAAAAAAGGCTTCTAAATCTGTATAAAAAAATATGGCGATAAGATTTTTGCTGTTGAATAACAGTAATTTTCAAAAAGTGATTTTAATTTTTTTGTGATATCTTTTTTAAAAATCAATTTCAAAAAGTATTTTAAAAAAAGATTTCAAAAAAACATTTAACAACCATTATTTCTAAAATACTTGTTAAAAAGACTGTCAAACTGATTGATAGATTCAATTTTTATACTTAAAGTAAACTTGGCAGGCAAGATCCTGGCGTAGCAGGGTGACTTTCACGCTGCGGATTGGTCGGCATGCCAGGGAGGGAGGAGCTATAGTATTAATAATAATAATAATAATAATAATAATAACGAGTTATTATACTCAACGTATTATCGAATGGGATACATTATTAGGATTAGACTTAACCTGTAGATGTCAACTACAATATTTAAATTAACGAAAACCCCCTTTGACATAACATATTCAGCCAGACAATATTTTAGACTTTACTTCCCATCTAAGCCAATACTATTATAGTTACCACCTTTGGAACAAAAGATTTGTAGAAAACATCAAATCAAAAACCTAACCCAACCCAACCAAACATTCGCTAAATTATTGGGTAAAAAATTTTCAAAAAAAAACCGCCTTAAAATTACAAAATGTCGCTCGATCTGAGCAATTAGTTTGGATTTAACCTAGAGACGCCATCTACTGCCCCATCTGAAAGTTGAGAGGTATGGAACCATGCGGTGATAAGCTGACTGCGACGAACCTTTAACCGATATCTGTCCAACCACTTATCGATGCTGGGGTTGGGGGTCATGTGCACGTGAAGGCGGCTTTTGTGCCTCAAAGGAGGGGACAAAGTTCACCTTAAGGACACTCCAACCAACACAAAACACACAATTGAAGAAGCCGATAGTATGGCGAGATCCGACGGGTCAGTGCAGTAGCCCTACCTTACAGCTTACTGCAGGCAGCATAGAGACCGAAGAGTTCCGTGCAGCCTGGCCGAAGCCTAGCGCTGGAATCATGTGTTATATTGTTCCCTATAACTTAACTTTGCTTATCAACAAGCAAACATTTATAAAAACGCTTCGATTTGTTGTAGGGACTCGAAACGGTTTTTCTAATAACCCATCTACCGCTAAAATCTAGTATTGAATTCAATTTATTGCTTTAAATATTCTACCCATCAGGTTAAATGATCAGACATCTACCCGTCACTCTTATTAATATGACCCCTCTCCCCCCTCTCAAAATTTTTAAAGTTTGTATTCCCAAAACCTTTTCATAAAAATATTTTAAAAAAAATTCAAAAAAATATTTAGGTTTTTTTTAAAACTTTTTTAAAAAGCATATAAAAATAACCGACTGGTTTACAAAAAAAATCAAAATATGTTCAACCTCTGTAGATAGTGGATTGACTATCTTTGTACTTTAAGAAGGCACCCCGTACGTACATATATATGTTGAGTAGCTTTTTAATGGGGTGGATATTTAGTATCTTGTATTTGAATTGTTGAATCCGCGATTCAATTCCTTCACCAGTGGAGTCAACATTCACTGGCTCTTTATGATTGACAACCATTATTTGTGCAACGTTACTGCCAACGTTACCAAATATGGCGAGCATTAAGTATAATCGATTATCGTCGAAATGTGTCAATTTAACAAAAAACTGTGGACCAGTAAGAATGATTCTACAGGGTTCTTATATGAGCATTTCAGCATCGCAAAATGTCAGCACTTGGGTAGCAATTTAGAGAAAGTCAACTATATACAACTCTACTCCAAATTGCGTCTGTTTTTTTGTTTCAGAAAGATCCTAGTCCAACAGGTTAAAAGTGCTGCATAACGACAACAGAAGCTGCAATTCGTCTTATAAACAAATCTAAGGATGGTTGGATTCTGACTTTATAAACAGGCTTTCTAGGTTGATTCAAGTCCAGGTCCAGGTGACTAGACCTTTACGATCATAGGCTAAGGATGGTGACCTATCAGAAAACTGTAAAACTACTGTCGGCTATTGAAATTCAGGGGTCTCCAGGAATTAAGCCAGAGGGCCCTTCCAATAACGTTCAACTGTCAGCCACACCTAAGTCACAACTGTAAGTATTAAAATTGAACCTGCACATTTGACATTTATCATTATTTTTCAAATGGATTGCAATTAGGTTAGCTCATCTAAAGTTGGCCTACACGTGCTGAATGTATATTTAGTAAATAATTGCATACTATAAATTGAACTTGGTTTATGTGGAAAACCAATTTAAGAACTTTGCCTTGCGGAATTGCGATCCCTCTATAATTCATACATAAATTAAGAGAGCTTCACAAACCCTTAACAGGCTCACCGGCTGGGATAACCAGGACAATGGATTATATTGTAATTGGGTTCCTAAAAGTGAGGATGTGTCAACATTTGCACAATAAAATTATCATTTGAGTGAGTATTACCGATTTAAATAGAGATTATGTTGCTATCCGGGTAATACATGCATCAACTCATTGTGATGGGAAGTCCATAATAGACCAATTATTAATATTATTATTATTATTTATTCAGGTGTCAGACACATTATAAACAACATTAAATGAAGTAATGATCCAAACTGGAAGATGTGAGATATGTATATCTTAGAAATTAACAATTAAATTAGTCATAACACATTATTCATCGGTTTGTTACTGTCAGCAAGGGGCTTAATTGAATTGAATTGAAAAACGGTATTTATTGTACCAATAAGTTCAAAATACGTCGTATCTTGTTCCACCTCATATAACACATTACTATGAATTATTTCAGAATTACAGAATTGGACAGTATTAAAGGCAGGTCGGTTGTCAACCAACATCATATCCTCATAGTGAGGTCACAGATTACTTATTGAGCTCTTTACTAATTACCTTTTTCATACACAAACACATCTCTTTTATCAATTAACCAATTTATAAGAAGTTCTTTGAATGTTATAAAGCACATATCCTTTAACGCCTCCTCCTTGGGTAATTTATTCCAAAGCTGAATACCTATGTACTTTACTGAGATTTTAAAAATATCAGAATTAAACGATATGTTTACAACAAAAGGCATACTTTTAAGAAGAGTGCATGCAGAAAATACCTAACCTAACCTAATTTTCCAAATTTGTAGTCATTGAACATATTCTTGAGGATGCCAAAATCTGATCTTTCTGAAACTTAACTCGGTAGATACAATTAATAGGAGACTATGTTAACGAGTAGGGTGGCTGGACCGAGAACAAGAGGGTACATAGAAAACAATAAATGGTCCAGGGATCAATTTTTGTTCTAGCATTTATAGTTCAGTTAGCATTAGCGTACCAAATCCTGGACTGGTCAGACTTTGTTTTCATTCTAGAGACTTTAAAATTGTATTCGTTGATAGGGCTGGTCATTGCATTGTGGGTTTTTATTCTAGAGTACGGACGTTTAGTAAACCGAGAAGAACTCCCGGTTTTTAACATAGACTACAAGAGCTACAGCGGCCTAATAGCATATAATAAAACAGGGTCTAATTATGTCACTATGGCAGAAGGCAACAGACTCCATTTTTTTAGACTCGGGGCTATTTTTACAGAGATTAAAGAACCATTTATCCAACGAAATAGAAAGCGAAAGGATACGAGAGGGTTACAAGTATTTAGAAGGGACAGCTGAAGCTTGGTGGCTGGCTGTCGAGAAAGCACTTGAAAGTGAAGGGATCCCGGTATGGGAGATTATGAGCCGGTAGCAGTTTAAGGACAGGAAGAGTAGGAGGTAGTCCCGTCATAAGGGTAGAAACCTGTCGAATTATATTAGAGGTAGACTGGTCGACTAAAAAAGTGTATAGGATACAATGGGACACCCACTGCAGGTCTGCATTGTGGTCGTTACGTCGCCAAGGAGACCTCACCTTTTGGTGACTATACTTGTGTGGAT
This sequence comes from Desoria olivacea, assembly GCA_034695115.1. NCBI lineage: Eukaryota > Metazoa > Arthropoda > Collembola > Entomobryomorpha > Isotomidae > Desoria > Desoria olivacea. The sequence goes on from JAQFZA010001024.1 coordinate 4,810, forward strand.
AGCTCGATGTGTAAGGAGAGGTGTTTGGATGTAGAGCTTTGATTCTAATAAGGATCTGAGATATCTTATTTAAGCTACGTGTGATGCGAAAACAAATTAGACTATCAAGATAAATGATAAACACACCATTGAAATCTGTTTGGATGAAAACCCACCTTTACCTCAATATTGTCAGTCAGCTCTGATTTGAATTTTTGCTTCAATGAAGCTCGAACTCAGAATCGAACTCAAGGAATCGGAGATTAGATACTAATATTTGACCTCTCTGCCAAGTCTACTGACTAGTCATAATAAGTTCACACGATTACGCACAATAACCCTTACGGATTCCGTAAGAGCAATGGTTTTTATGTCCGTACATTGCATGACACAAGCAACCAAGTAGCCTAAAACAACTGATTCTTGGTTAAATTCTGTAACATTGTGTCACGGATAACGGACGATAGGGAGTGTTAGATGGCCCCAAGATTGTTAATAATATAATAAATAGGGAGGAATTCAGGTTAAACGATTTCAATTGGTAGCCAAAATGTAAATCAATGATTTAAAAAGAGGAGAAAGTAGAGAGGGTGTCAGTTCGGAATTACGCCCCAGGTCGGTGAAGACAATCCATACATTGTTGATGGAGATAAATATATTTCAAATCCAATGATATTGTGGAGTGTAGTGTTTGGTTAGGTTTTAGTTTTAATTTACCATTTTTAGTTTTAGTTTTAATAACAACTAAAACTAAAACTCAGCGTAAAAACTAAAACTAACACTAAAACTAAAACTCAACAAAATCAGGTTTTTGTGGTGTAATCTAATAGGACTCATAGAGCTTAATATAATATACAAAACTCTGTGAGTATCATTCAGTTTCTTCTTAGTAGTAAAGCTGTGAACATCATCTTTTTTTTTCGCTCTCCTCTCTCATATATGTCTCGTTGAGTTATTGATGTCACCGTTGCTCGACCTCTAATACATCGGCATCGATAACATCACAGTTTTAGTTTTAGTTGTTACCTTTTTATATTTCTTCTATTTTTAACTTACATTAATGGAAGTGACTTTTTTTATTTTATACCTACCAACCCCATCCTTATTTTTTTACATGCCTTTTATACACCCTTTTAACCACTCACACGAGCAATAAATATTACCACATTAAATATCTGATTCTACAAGTGCAGTCAGTTTTTTAATTAACCAATATAGCTTTGATAACATGTTTTACATTAATTGGCTAAAAGTAAAAAAAACTAAATTGACTTTACCCAGACCTTAGATTGAGTTTGAAATTCAGGGTTGTTAAGTGAAATTTCAAGTGAAAAATGAAAGATGAAAAATAAGTCAAATTTCATGAAAAATATAAATTAAAGATCGTTGAAAAATAAAAGTTGATAAAAAATAAAATTTTATGAAAAATGGAAGGGAAAACATATTTGTTAAATATGGCGTGCCGACATAAGTATCATCCTATCACAGAGTTATTGTATGAATAGAATTAGTGACTAAAATCGGAAAAAGTCGTAGAAACTCGTAGGAATCCGTAAGAAGTCGCACACTAGGACTAAAAACTCACATTTCTCACATTTCATCCTATCTATATGGATAGCTGTTTTACCTATATATATATATATATATAGGGTATAGGGTTACATATACTGATACTGCAAGATAAGAAGATACCTTAAAAATATACATAAATTGTCAATAAGAATCGTCATTAGCATGCACCTATCGTTAGTAACGATAGAGGTCGTTCATTGTTGAATTTTTTATTGTCTAACCCGCCAAAAGTATGACAGCTGGAAGGTTTTAAATTGTTTTTGCGCCGATCATCTCTAATGTACAGGAGATGTGGGTATCATTTCAAATATCACTAGATTAAACCTTCTTTCTAACATCAGTAATGGTGATAGAGCATTTAAAATTTCAGCAAAACCTCATTATCGAAGTCAAATTTCCTCTTTCTCCAAATGTATTTTCACACTTGTACTTCTTGTAAATGAAGACAGGATGTTTTTGCTTTTTTAACCACGCCAAGTGATTTAAGTGCACTTTGCTTGGAAGCTATATACATATATATACAATCTCAAGACTCTTTGAGAAGCATTTTGTAGGATTAGCTCAGTTTTAAGAAAAGCCGATCGCCTGTAGTTGTATTTTGCAATAGTGTCTTTCTCTTCGATCAAGAGTTTATCCTTTATCCTGTAGAATGGACCTCCTGTAGAATGGACTAGCACTAACTGTAAGAAGCCCGTCGTCTCCCTTGGGGGAAATTGAAGAATGCATTTGACTTCTCGGGGTGGCTAAAGGTACTTTCCAACCCCAGTACCTCTCCCTAAAAACCTATGCTAAATGTTTACGGTAGTTATGAAACGGGGCTCTAACTATTTTAATTTTGATACCTCGAATTAAGATACGATTCTAGACGGTTCCAGTGATCGAAAGTGAGGGACGAGTGCTAGTGCTTCCATCACCGTAAAGGCATTCTGCCGTTTTTTAGTCAACAAGAGTTAATTACGTTAGATGGCGAGATACTTTTGGGTTTGGTGACTCTGTCAGCAGTTTACCAGCTCGCTAACGATTGTAATTTAATTCTTAAAACATATTTACATTAGTCATACTCGTAAGTACTGGTTTAGTTCCAGAATCAACATCATAAGAGCTTTCGCCGTTTTCATATCCCCTTCTATTGGTAACAGAAGTGGGTTTAGTCACGGGAAACTCTTAAGGGCATTTTGAATTTCATGCATGGTGAGCAAGATTTATCTTTCCATCTTTCAAATGCAATCCCATTTTTCTGGAATGAACAGGTATAGTTCCAATCTAGTGGTAGCGTTAGTTTCGAAGACCGACAGAGCCAATCGCCCTTATTCATGTAAGTTTTGTGAGCTACTGGCGATCAGCCTGTTTTTAAACAGAACTGATTCTACGGGTCTAGTGGATGTAGGCGACAATTGAGTTACCAGGACTCAATGAGATAAGAGAACAAAGAGGAGATGTCAGCACTTGGTACTGCAGAATTGGATATGTAGACAGTGGAAAAAGCAAGGTTTGGGTGAGATCAACTGGGAATTGGTCTCACCTTAGGCCTTACGTCACATCCTAATTATTTAAATTTGCTTGGCCCTAGGCCCAATCGTTTAATACCTTAGGGACGATATGTCTGAAGGTTTTAGCTATATTTCGTTACAAGTTCTTTTGTCGAATGGAATTTTGGTTGCGGATTTAAAACATTATAGTATAAATTAGGTAACATTGACCTAAAACAACGTTAATATTTTAGTATTTTTTTTCAGAAATTAAAACACTATAAGCTCTGACCATATTGAACCATCATTGTTGCCGTATGCCTAGTAGTTAGATATATGAAAACGTTTATTGATTGTATTTTGAATTTGGTGTAGTCGAGAGTAGCCAATAATATTAGTAAGAGGTAAAGCTTGCTTTGTTGGAAAAGAAAAGAAGTAGAGTAGTGTGTGAGAGTCCGACGAAACAACACGTAGGGACGAGAGCAGAAAAAACTCAACGGACAAGTCGGTCCAATTTTGTGTAATTTTTACCAGGAAATAAACCTTAGTTAATATTTTATTTATTAATTGAAAAAAACCTTTCCCAGCTCTTTACTTAGCATCTTATTCAGTGGAATTAGAGGTTAGTTTGGGCGTTGGATGGACAAGATAGTTTTTTACAGCTGGATACAAACCTTTGCACATACTGAACGAGCTATCGAAGTAAATCGGTACCCTGACATTAACATTAATTAATTGAAGTTTTAGATAAAATATAAATAAAAAAAACATTTTGAAAAAATCACAAATAAATGTGTAAAATGTGTTTTACTGTGCGCTTCGTCTTAGATGGTCTGCGGGAAGTGCAACCTAGATTTTTGATGGGTGCAAAAGTGTCGGAGCATGTGAAGTTTCACACTAGGGCCCCATCTGACTAGCCATGGGGGCCCTCGTATACTGGGGAACTCTCCTGTCCGCAAAGTTCCTGCGATCACGTCGTTTTCGTGTGAGTGTTTGGATCGTCTCACCGCGTTACTCTTACAGGATAGGTTTCGTAGGCCGTTTTCCCTCACATCCGCACCACAGTGGCGACGGTGTTGATAATAGATTTGGGGTTGGTTTGTTAAGCTTTAATAAGTCACACTGGGTCAGCGAACTGTCCTTCCCCCAAGGACAAACATGATCAAGATGTTACAGATCATTACAGATCATGAAACCGAGGTTTCATAACAAACTGAGTCAAAAGTTGGGCGAATGATATAAATGAAGTTTCTGTGGTTTGAAGATGTCTTGGGAGGTTATTCCATAAATTAACAGGTAAAGGTACAGGATAAATGAAATTGCTTTTATAAAATTCCGTATTTATGCGAGTAAAAACAAGTTTTTTGGAAGTGTCGGAATTGCGGAGAGAGAAATGAAAGAGATTGGAAAGTTGGGGAAATTGTTCCTCATGTTTCAGAAATTTAAAAACATTGACAGCACTGTAAAAATGTAATCTTTCTGGTACCGCTAATACATTGCACTTTTCTAACATATCGTCCCTATATATCTTTCCATTCAGGGACGGTAGGGTCTTATGCTTCTTAGAATTAGTGGCCCAGTCTGAGGTGCAGGAGACCATGAATGCCTAATTGGGGAGGTGGATGCCCAGTTGGGGTGATGGTGATCATCTGTAATCACAACTTGCTATGGTAACGATTTATTTGTTTGTTTGTTTGTTGTCCTTTATTTTTTATAAATATTCAGTACATAATTACTGGTCTTCCATAGGTGACACTTAGGGTCGTAGTTTTAAAAATAAAGTTTCGAAGGTACAGAATGATTGATTAAATCTTCGAATTAACAGTTAGAATAAATAGTTTGACAGTGTCACATATGTTTTTTTAGTAGTAATGATTTATTCACTCGAATTGATGTGGCCGTGGCCTTTACAATAATTAAATGTATCAAGTAATGTCCGAATCAAACTGAACCTAAAACTAATCTAGATCTAACCTAGATAGGTAATAATATGCATACAGATATGAAACACATTATATGAGACATATGAGACGGGCTAGGATGTGATTTTTTATTCTCTCGAATGTCTATGGGTTGGTTCCCAGGAATTTCGCCTGGCAGTTCTTCCGTCTGTAGCTAGGGCTACAGACTACAGGCTAAGCTCCCAAATGGCACAATATGAATAATTTTACCTTTCCGAAGAATATACGACTGTCTATCTGCATGGTAGTGGCTATCGTTGCTTGTAGAATGGGACGAAGAATTCCCTCCTCGTGTAGACAAGATTAGGCGCAGGATCGAAAAGACACCTCTCTGATTTGGCTTGTGTCCATCTCCAATGTCATGCTGTCCATTAATTCCGTGTTTGAAAGATTAGCCACATTCACGCCGTCAGGGGCGTATAGATGTTGTTTAATGTGCCTCGTTGCTGACAAGGGCACGTTGTAGCACCTTGTCCAATCGCCGGTGGCACTTTTCTTCCATACGGATAAGCTCCAGATCAGGGGAGATGAAGAACCCTCTCCCATGCCGCCCCCAGACTTCCTCTTGCTTCAGTTGAAGTTGCAGATCCACCGCTACCCATAAAATTCTTCCGATAACATACCAATGCAGAGTAGCCAGAGGGAGTTGACTTGCTCTCGGTTAAAAATTAATGCTACATTACACAACAGATCCAAAGTATCACAGGATCTATAAAAACCAGTTATATTAAGCACTAAAAACACCCTAATTATTGCTAATTACTTGGTAAGGTTAACCGTAAAGCTAAGATTAACTTAACACCCTTGTAGCAGCTGTATTATTAAGTAGAATGATACCAGATAATAAATACAAAGAGCTCCAGAGCCTAGAGAAAACAATTATCTCTGGAGCGAACGTAAAAACACAACCTCACCAACCGAGAGAACAAGCCGAACTCGTGTCACATATGTTAGAGTTGACCCAACTCATTCAAATTGTTGTAACATTTGAATTATATAGATGGGAGATGATTGTTACTGTCTGACCACATGTAAATATAAGTTACTCTTAACCTCTTAACCTAAGGAGAGGAAGGAGGCAGTCATACAATTAGCAGTGTTTTGTTAATGTTTAGAGAATCTTAGCTATCGATTAGGATCAAATTTTTTAAACTCGTCCATCGTCGAAAAGGATGAGAGACAGAGAGGTTTTATAATGCAAAGTTGTAAAAGAGGATGGTAAGGAGAAGCCAGCTAAATCAGTGTCCGGGGTTGAGAGACACTGAATATTTCACGTTGATAAGTTCAATTTCGAAATTGTATTTTAAAAAACAAACTCATTGTAGAAGCATGATTCATTTTTAGAAAAGGAAATGTCCTATGTGATAAGTGCGCTTCCATAATCAAATTCTCACAATCTTTATCATCAATATAATCATTATGATTATAAGATTAGTTAATGAGCATATGAATTGATTTGTAGCTCTCAGAGCCAACTAGTGCATTTAGCATTAACATGATCATTGGCTCTAATGTTGAGTGTTAAGAAGCGGTGTGGCTC
>JAQFZA010001025.1:0-11329 GCA_034695115.1 Desoria olivacea
GACAGACAATAGTCAAAGGGTTGAGTTACTTGAGTTAGTATGTAACCAAGTAGCCTTTATTTTACTAAATTAACCAATCTGTACCAAATCCCTTGTGACACGAGGAAACCCCACCAAGGCATATATAAGCCGGACAGTGGACTTCAGTATTCATCAATCAGTTATCTGCTTCCAAAGAGTAATCAACTGCTTAATATCAACTCATTTGCAAAACTATCAATTAATCTTCCAACATGAAGACCGTAAGTTTTATTATTAAACAGAATTACTACGTCGGAATAGGCGAATCATTTTAATCGAGAAGTTTCGGTCGGATCTGTCAAAATTGTCAAAGGATAATCGGAGGATTGGATTGGAGTTTTCTGCATTGCATTCCCAATTGTGTGAAAAAGTGTGACTTTCGACTGTGGAATTAATCTTGCAATTTTTTTCTTTAGTGTATTTTGGTTGCCGTCTTGGCCCTCGGAGTGGCTGTCTCTGGACAATATGGGGGTCATGGATATGGAGGTCACGGACATCATGGAGGTCATGGTGGTTATGGACATGTCGCCTACGCTGCGCCAGTTGTCAAACATGTGGATTACTATGCCCACCCAAAATATCAAGTAATTTAATTAATAGAATTATTGATTAATAGATTAAAAGAATTAAAGAGATAGCTTGGTAGCGTAGTTCGGTAGTACGGGGTTTCCCATCTATTTGAGCTCGCCAACTAGTCACAGGTTCGAGCCCTGTTGCCTCTCTAAGGAGTTATTGCTCGAGCCATGGTTCTAGATTTTTACCTTGCTTGCGAGGATTTTTCCTTTTCCCCTAGCCATCATATAAGTGCTAGTCCGAATGGATGGCTTGACTCTAAAACTCCTTTCAACCAAACAGTCTCAGCAACTAAAACTATACAAGGTCGGCTATGGGTCACTGATCCCTATAAGCTGTAGATCGCAACTTGTATTTTTTTATAGATTAATTGAATTAATTATTGTAATTAATTTGTTATGTTATTCTATTAATAGTACAGTTATGGAGTGGCAGACAAATTAACCGGTGACGTAAAGAGTGCAACTGAGACGCGCGATGGGGACATCGTAAAGGGTAGTTATTCTCTTGTGCAACCTGACGGAGTTCTCCGGACCGTAAATTATATTGCCGGTGGCCATCTCGGATTCCAAGTAATTTCAATTTGTTTGTTAACCTTTAACCATGTCATAATATTGAATAATTGAAACTGTTTCAGGCTGAAGTCGTAAATAGCGCCCCTCATGCTGTCCATACCGTCGCCAAAAAGGTTATCTCCATCCCAGTAGTTGCCCACGTAGGACATGGGGGTTACCATGGGGGATATGGTGGTTTCGGACATGGCGGTGCTGATTAAAAGATGTCCATTTAAGAAGTCGAAAAGACTATATTTTTGTACCGAAGAAACCCTAAGAAAACTACTATATGTTTGTAAACTAAAATTTAAAACCCGAACTCATCTTGAACTATGATATAACTACTTCTTCCATGTCTTCCTCAACTTTTTGAAATTCTCATCTCACTTTCTGATTTTTCTCAATTTCAGTTTCAGATCTTAACTCCTCATAACTACTTCAACCTCATCTTCTTTCAACTGATTTTTCTGAAATCTTCTAAACCAAACTAACTCAGTCTTTTGAATTTCCATTCTTTTGAACTAACCAACTTCCTATTATAAGTCCGCTGTTCTTCAAGCTGCCAAAGTTCTCTGTCATGAATGAATTTCAAAAGCTGTCTGTAACTGTAATCGTTATCTGTGATATCCTCAGCCTTGTCTGCCTTACTGTCTATTTATGATTTAAAGTTGCTAATTAACTACAAACGAATTTCATAAAAATTTGAGATCTACTGAGTACACATTTAGATTTCAATATGTTATACGCTCTAAACTATATTACGTGCTAAAGAACCAAACAAATAAATTCAAAACAGAATGCTCTATCTAAAATACTCATCTTGTGACTTGTTTATTGTGTCCACAGACTACATACAATGTAAAAACTTTTACACAATTATCTCTCATAGTTGATACGAGGCTGTTTCTTTAAATGTCGACATCGACAGTCGTGTGAAGTCTTTCCAAAGTAATTCGATCAAATACAAATCCTTTGAAGAGTTCTTGAGCATTACGACGAGTATTGCAGAATAAGGTTAAATAAGTTCATTCAGTACGAAAAAATGCATAAAATTTTGGAGCTAGAGAATCGGATGAAGAAATTACATCAGATAAGTAGGTAGCATAATCCAATCCAACCCAAAAAGATACGTACATTGAAGTCCATTGCAAAATAATCTCTCCACATATTCAGTTTATGCCTTGATGATCTTATAACATAGTGATATTTTCACGAAAAAGACAATATTTAAATTTTACCAACTTCAATTTTCATTGGTCGATTCCTTTGAAAGTTCGCAAAACTATACTGTAGTACTTATGACTACAAAATGTCAGGCATGTAACTACACACAATTAAAAGTTATGCAACAATCCTAATCACAAATCCTGCCATTTAAATAGGTATGGGCAAATCAAATTGCGAATGACGTTCGAATTTCATGTACCAATATCTTTTGGATTTACGAAAACGAAAAAAGTATACGCAATAAACCACTGTGCAGAATAAAATTGTAGTTACTCTGATTTAATATTTTTTCCCTAAATGACGACGCCATAACATGTATGATATCAATTTGCACAGGTAAATCCAAAAAAATTAATTAGGAGATCTACATTTTCGATTTGGGATAACAAAGGCTATTTTATGAAATATCAAAAACACAGTACACGTCGTTCAAAATATGCCATAGAAATCTGGCAAGTCAATGATGGTGGTAATCAAGACTAGGTAATTTCACATCAGTAAAACTAAATGTAATAAAAAAGAAAGGATAAGAGAACAGGCATTACGTTATTAAAACCCAATTTTTTTAGCTGCAAACTTCAATTCGCTGATCAGTCGGAAAGGGATACCACCTGCAAAAATCATACCCGGATTCTCTGTAGGGAATTTGATGTTACGGGCGAAATTAAACATTTCAGCCCCTGATTGGGCTAACTGGTCAGCCTTTGTTGCATCCTCATCAGTCAGCGGTTCATTCCTTTTGTTCATTAGACGCTGTTGAATTCCAAGAAATGGACGATTATTTCGTAGTTTACCGAACCGCTGCAACAAATTAAAACAATTGTACGATACATCCAATGTAACTGAAATATTATTTATGAAATTCATTTACGATTATAAAAGCCTCCGTTCGTTTCATGACCTCTTCTTGGTTCAATACAGCCTGGCGTAATTGATCTCCAGTTGCTGTCGTCAAATTTAGACGTCCAATATTGCAGTCAATGAAATGAGCTTCAAAAACTCGGTAGCCTTTCCAATGAAACTTATTTGGTGTAGAGTATTTGGAACTGGCATGATATTGATTTGCCTTCATGCCATTTGAGTTCAGTCCGACATATACATATATAATAAAGTTTTCATTGTTCGCTTGGCTCCGAATTAACTCTTCGATCTCAGGTAGAGTCATTTTCATTGAAAGATGAGTGTGATGAATTGCAACAAGGACGTAAATCCAGTACTTCTTTTTTCGAAGGAAAGTGTCAGAAACGAACTTGGGAAATGATTTAATCAGGTTGGAAAGGGGAATACTTCGAAGATGTTGCTTCAAGCTCCTAAAATACATCGTTACCGATAAAGTAAAACAAATTCAAAAAACTGTCCTGAGTAAATTTAAGCAACAGTACACTTACAATCCCGTCTTCGAAAAAGGTAAATACTGATCGATGTTCAGCCAACGCAGAAGCCTGTTTTCTGGGATGCAAATCCGAGAAGCTTGGTTTGCAATGAGCCCTTGCTCCTTTCTACAAAATAAAATGGGTCTTGATAAATCTTGATGTAAGATTATCAACACAATTTATACATACACTTACAATAATTTTGTTCGTTGATATAATGCCTTCAAGCGTCGCTTGTTGTTTTCTCTGTATCGCCTACACCCCATATATAATTACAGTTTCATTATGTTTTAGTTTATAAAGTACGTTAACTATTTCCGTTCATAACTTACGGATCGGCCATTCGTCTCTTTTGTCGTGCTTGTTGTTTTAGTTTGTTTGCTCTAAAAAAAGTAATACTAACATAACTGAAAACCATAACCAAACAAATCGAAAATAAAAAATAAGTAGTTATATACTACAACTTACGGATTGGCCCTCCACTTTTGACTATGCATTCGTGCTCTCGCTCTGGTTGAACTATATAAATCGTGTATACAATTATTTTTTGTTTTCAAAGTGAGTATAAAAGTAACTACAGGAATGATGTATATAACTTACGGTTTGGCTCCCCATACGCGGGCATATTCTGGATGATCCAGTCGCCATTGTCTAACATATAGTTTATTTATCGTTCTCCGTTCAGCTGACCTACAGAAATTAAAGATATAAATTATAATGAGTTACACAAAATCTGTCAACTACTGCGATATTCAACTTACGGTTTTTTTGCGCGTAACCTGGCAAGTTTCTCACAGTTTAATCTAAATGAAATAAAAATACAGTCACTAAAATGGTATATGAACTACTGATGTATACAACTCACGGATTCTCTCTCCAATTTTTAGTCCGTTCTGTAGCATTCTGTCTGTAAACACTATACGAAATATATATGAAATTAGTTAACGGTAACAAAAGTTTAAATATATAAAACGCTTATCCGTCTACAGGACTTACGGATTATCTTTGACTTTGTGATAGTATTCTAAACTTTTGATCCGTTCGTTGCTGTAAATGCCGTTTATGAAAGTATTGTTAATAATGTTTAAAAAGTCAGTCAAGAATTGTTATAAATGACTTACGGATTTTCGCGGCGCTTCTGGTTACGTTCCTCTCTATTTTCACTAGAGAAAACATTAATGTAAACATTAATTTTTGCAGTAATTTTTGTATTTACGAACGATAATTAAAAAAATTACTCCCTCCATCGTTTACTGGATGTCCGAGCTTTCGCTTTATAATTACTAGAGAATGTAATAAGTAAAGATGAACGGTTTTAGACAATATTAATAAACAATAAATGCATTTTAACATAGAACATACGCAGTCTGTTTCCGCATCCGATCGCGTTCCCTGTATTTACTATGAAAACCATAAACATATGCTGGTATGAAATATTTTTGTAAAAAATAAAGTAACGGATATCAACTGACCCGCCTCTTATATTGACGTTGTAATAATAATGAAAACATTAAATTCATAATAATAATTCAAATAATTAAAAGGCAAGTCACATAAATATAAGAGGCGGGTAATTTGTGTCCGAAAGAAACTGTTGTCTTCAAACTTACGGTTCCTCCATCCGTTTGTGATAGTATTGTCGTGCTTTTTCGTTTCTCTTTTGTCTTTTTTGTCTACACAAATGATAAACACATATATAATTCATTTTACGATCATCAATGTAGTTGTTGTGTATCCGTAAAATTAGGCATTCGCTAATATTTTTTAATTCAAATAATAATTTTTACAAACTAGTTGTCATGAAACACAACTCTTAAATTCGATAAAAGAAATTTGAGTCGAGTATAATAACAAAACAAATAACGTAAATGGAAATTTGCAATGTAAACAAATAAACGAAATGCTATCAAGCAATTGTTTTCGTACTCACTCGTCAGTCATTTCAGATTTTTTGCGTCCTTTCTTCTTTCCGTGTTCTACCGTTGCAGAGGTTGATGGACGTTGGATTTCTTCGATTTGTTCGACAGCATGAGATATAGCCTTCAACTCCTGAGACTCTGCGCCGTCCAAACCATAAAGACATGGTACTTCAAGTGACGATGAATTTGTTTTGTCTGTCTCTGAGCTCTTTTGATCCGTCTCCAATGGGAAGCTGAACAATATAAATACAGAATCTTGAACTCAATACAGTAACGAAATTTATAATTATATTAGTCAATCTCACTACGTTATTATTCTCGCGAATTGGACAAATTTTTGAACTTACGTATTAGTCATTCTTCCTTTTGTACATTTACTGATTGTAAAGCTGGTAACGGTGTCACAAGGTAGATTTAATCCATCTTCTTGCTTTTGTTTTTCCTATTACAGTAAAAATTAAACTAGTAAACATAATTAACAAAACCAAATTAGATGTGATACTGTTTAAGTAACCATAGACCATTACGGAAATGAGTGGAATTTCTTGCAGTCCTTCATCTTCTACTATTAAAGGTATAGAACCGTCAACAGCATTGTCATCAAAATCCTCAGTCATTCCCATCTCTGGGTAATGAGGAGTCAAGTCTAGTTCTTCAAACTCCATCCCTTCTAAATCCGCCAACTCAAATATTTCGTCGAAGCAACGGTTTTCATCGGAATTAATTTGATCCATCCTGAAATGGAAACTGGAAGGGAACAAGAGGTGGATGAGTTAACGATTACAATAATACGGCTGATAATTGAGACAGAGTCAATTACAACCGAACCCGTCAGTATATTTGAGATTATTTGATATTATGTATTTATCAAGAGATTCTGAAATCTTTATCTTACCTGTGACGAAAAGGTATCGAGAAAAAGTACCCAGTCTTTACCGAGAAAGTAATTTAAATTGACAATTTGTCTGTTGCTGAAATAAGATGTTGAGGTCAGAAGCACTATTGTGGAAATGATGAATTTAAATAAATCCGCCACTACAGATTTGAAGGAAAATGTTGATTTTGACCTTATGAAAGGGACCTTGACTCGGAGTATCAATCGAAAACATTAAACGCAAAAAAAAACAATTTCAAATGAAACTCTGTGGACAATCCAACCACTCTTCATTAAGCTTGAAAAATATGTTAGTCTGTGCTGATCAAAAAAGGCTTAAACGTTATAAATTGAATTAGGAGGGAAGGAAAGTATGAGGAGGGGAATAGAAAGAGGGATTGGGGAAAGTTTATGGCCAGTGTATTTTGTAGTGGTCTCAGGTGGATGAGTTACAATCTCGTATATGATCTGGTGGTCAGATTTAAATAGGTTGACTGATTCGTTTAGTTTTTTTTTGTCCGACGACGACGTAGTCTTTCCATTTTGAACCAACTCAAGTACATGCTTGAAGGTACTTTTTGGAATACTGTTACTTACACTTGTCTTCTTCGTAAAATTCATATCTGGATCTCAAATGATTTTAGATTTTAAAGTAAATTAAACGTTCCGCTACTTAATGATTACGAAATGAATGTGTGTGCAGGTCGTGCTTAATTGAAGTGACTGAGAAAGAACAAGACAAACGTAGGTGGAAGTAGTAAGAATCGGCTTTTAACTCTCCATTGAGTAATATACAAAGCAAAAGAAAACCAAATATTCGTTTTGAAATCGTTTTTCCATATAAATACAGAATATATTAGCCCCGTCAAAACTCAAAAGGCATCCACTCGTTCTAAATTCTTGCATTTCACGTTAAAGTTGTCAAAGTGCTAAGGAAGTTAGATAAAGAGGATAATAGTAAGGGCAACGACGGTAAGTCACTCATATATTAATATTCCTATTAAAATTGCTTATACAAGTTAATGTGGAATTTGATTGATTTTAGATGGAGTCGGAAAAGGAAAGGTCACAAAGTCCATACAAGGATATTGAAGAGGAAGAAACCGTTGCTTTGAGGGGAGAATCTTCTTCGTATGGACATGGATGTGATCTTGGGGATAATTATAGCTCCTTAATGGATTACGAAGACTATTTGAACGATTTTTTGGACGTAGGTGAGAAAGATTGGGATACTCAAAGTTGGACTTTGTCTTTGGAATCCCCTGACTCTGTCGACATGGACAATAAGAATACTGAAATTGGAACCTCATTAACAGAAAGTGGACATACATCAAAGACAAAAGTTTCACGTCAAAAAGTTCCATTGATGACAGTTCCTTTTTGTTCGACATCCCTGTAAGTTTAACCGATTTAACATTTTAACATTACTTATCCGAAAATTATACAATTTAAATCATTCAAACAATTACGTAATTTACTGAAAAGGAATTTGGGTGAGAGTCAATCATCTGCCAAACTTTGTTCGTTTGAAATTAAAGGAAATTTATACCGTAAGTACATTAATACATAAACATATTGCCATTTGTTATAATTTAAATGACATTTGAAAATCCAACTTGTCAAAAGGTCATGAAACGGACAAGGACGGTTTCCTTATACCGCTTCCACCACCAAAAGAAGGATATGTATCAGTGGAAGAAAAGGCTCGAGTTATAACAGCAGGACCATCAACCTCATCAAATAACAGTCAGTTAAAGTCAAATGAAGCAAAACTGAACCTGGAAAACTTTCAAGCATGGATATTCGAAAAGGCAAACTCAAACGATGTGACATTGTAATTTCCATTTACAAATATTATCCATACGTTTATTATACTTGAGTATTTAATACTGACATCAATTGATTACTAAAAAAAATCCAGGGGTTTAACGTCAAAAGTATTCGGCTCCAGAAAAACACAAGATTTATTGGAACAGAAAATATCTGAGCTTCGATCAGATTCCCTTCTGATGAAGAATCGTACTACAAAGGAACTGTACCTCATTTTGGTCACGATTCTAAAAGAGTTACTTCAAGAACAGTGGCAGCGAACTGAGAGGTAATACTTAATGCTATAACATCATTTTTATCTATGTTAGAACTCTGTGCATAAGATGTACAGAATATCTTTTTCATATGAATAGGAAATACTGCCTGACCTCTGGATTCCTTGAAGAACTCAATTAATCACACTACAGTTATAAAAAGGATTATCAAGAGCGCTTGTCCTCTGCTGTCAGTATGATGGGAATTACATTGCACTGCGAAATAATCAATTGTTATTATGGTAATCATTTATTTCTTCCAATACGGTCGGTCATAATTTCCATCGATAAGTGTACAATATATAATTTGGTTCAGACTTTGGTTTTCACATGCCGTTTTGTCGTACAAGAATCCTATTTGTAGGATACGATTAGAATTTAGATTGATTTTGCTTCATGTACATAAATATTAATGAGCAATTGTTAAAACTATTAAAGGAATGATTCGATAAACTCTCTCTTCCTTGATTCGTTGTGAAGGTTGAAATTTGATTTTCACACAATGTTCAGGAATCATCTCTTCGACCACACCAATTTCACCCTTTAGAAATCCAAAATCCACCCTCATTGTTCTCAAATTAAAGATGTTCAAAATCATTGCATGCTCGGTCGTTTCTTCACTGTCAGTGTTATCCAAGACTCGTGGAAGATGTACATGAAAATCAGCAGGTATAGCAATCGGAAGGGGACTTCACCTTCGGGTCTCGGATTGAAATAATATTGTTTTAGTATAAAAGTTGAAATATGTATACATAGCAACGGTAGTATTTTAACGGTTTTATTGGCAACTGGTATTTAAAAATCTGCAAAATAATGTCACAACCTTACAAAGAATTTACCATTTAAAACACACTAACCTTAAATTAAAAAATAATACATGGGTCATTTAATTGTAATTATATTCCACCCATCAATAGTATACATTTTATTAATTACAAGGTTGGGGGAATGAAAAATTCAAAATGTTGAGGAGCACTGACTCGCAGACATTTCATCAATGTTGCATGAATCACATGATCAAACTTTTCATTGGCTTCACAAAGTACACGAACATCCGGCTTATCCTTCCAATTTCGTCCCAATGCTGGCATGATCTTACGAAGAATAGCATCTGAATGTTGAGGATTCATTTGTTGATTATTCGTAATCCAAGGAGTCGTTGCATGGTTGACAAAAATTGTCATTATGCCATCGTTTAGTGTTACAAATTCCTTGATAGTTTCAAATACCATATTTTCTACTCTGCGCCAATCTGATCTGTCAGCTACATTCGGATATATCAACATTGGTACCGAGTCAATTACCACAAGTTTGACTTTCTCGAAAAATTCTGTACTCTTATTTTGAATGTTACGTTTTGCATCTTCAACATCAGTCATAAACTCTGTCAGTGATGAACTGCGGATGATTTGAATGTTGTTCAAGACCTAATTAAACAAATTCAAAAGGTTAGCCTTGATTTATTTTAAATTAATTAAGTTAGCGAAAAAGGAATGGATACCCACAGATTTATCTCCTTTACACATTGACAAGAATCTTGTAGCCTTAAAGTCATGTTTGAGATCAAAATAAATCACGGTCCTCGGTGATGTAGAACAGCAAAAATGAGCTGCGATTGCCATGCTGATTTGTGTCTTTCCTGTCGATGACTTTCCATAAAACTCAATGGACTCTGTAGCCTGTAAACCACCCCCAAGGACTTGGTCTAATCTGTAATATTACAATTTACAAATGGGTACAATTAAATGCTAATAAAATTGAAAACAAGTAAACATTCGATCCTTACGGTTTGAATCCTGTAGATATCAAGGAAGATTGAGAAGAGGACAATGGAGGTTGATCCTCAGGAATGTAGTAACAGGTCAAAAAGCGATTCATCAGACCAGCATAATTTGATTTTGACATCCCTGTAACAGCTTGAACGAAAACGGGATTGCTGGTCATGAGACTAAGAATCCCTTGTATCCCGTGTTGCTCAAGATTTTCAATTTGAGTACTGGTCAGCCATGGACAAGTGGAAAGTTTAATATCAGGTAATCTGCTGGTGGTAGATCCTTTGTTGTCGATATTCTATTTCAAGTTTTCAAATATGTAAAACTTGTATCTTTTTAACGAAAACGAAAACCTCAATTACAAGAGTATTACCTGAGGTTTAAATTTAGGTCGATCATATACATGCATAGCAGGCATCTTGACATCTGAACAACTTTTTACTGCTGGAGATGTTGATGAAGTGCTGATAGTGGGAGTGGTACAAGATGTGGCAGAAGTCACATTAGACAGAGGTGATGGCAGTGGGGTTGATGGCGGCGGATTCGATGGGCGAAGTACTGATAAAGGTAGATATCGATACCAGTCACTAACGAAATGTTCTGCAGAATAGGAATCCATTTTAATAACGGCTCTACCAGCATCATTGAAACCTTCAACCGTACCGCTTTGATTGATAAGAAGTCCCTTGGTAACTACAATTTTACTTCCGGCAGTGATTGTATAACCTAAAAAACTCTAAAATTTAAAAATACGCCTATACGCAGATCGTAACAAGAGCAAACAATTTATAATACCTTCATCATTAATAGCTTGTGTTGATGTCACAAGCATGCATGCCGTTTCTGCTTTAGAGTCTTTCATTTCAATCTCTTTATCGACCAGAATTTGTAAAGTACAGTGAAACTCGTCTGCCCTTTTCTTCAGTACATCT
>JAQFZA010001026.1:0-11328 GCA_034695115.1 Desoria olivacea
CCATGCTTTTTATATTATGGTACTGGGGAACTATTCCGGGGGGGGAATTATAACTTCAAACCTATCAAAAGGGGGGGGAACTATACCGGGGTGGGGAACTATTCCGGGGGGGGATCTAAACCGGGATTTACGGTATATTATCCTTTAAACATCTTTTTCTCAATCAACAGGCATTTGCAAATCTAACCGTCACCGGAGAATTAGACGAAGAAACTCGCCGACTAATACAAAGGCCGAGATGTGGCGTTCCAGATATTCTCTCGGGGCAGTTTATGTCAAGAAGCCAGAACCAGTACGGTAGTCATCGAAGTCGAAGATTTATAATCCAGGGTCAAAAATGGAATAATACTAGTCTTACATGGAGGTAAGCCTATTACTTATTCGTATGATATATATAACAAGGATAATAAGAGTCACAATCCCTTAAATTTCCAGACATTATACGCACACTTATCCCTACCTACGAATTTCTATGCATTCCACAAAGAACATAAATCCTCCCTTTAACAAGCTCACCGCGACAAATGTCCATATTGTCACAGTCCTCTGTGTTTTAATGTCAAATAATACATATAATTATATAAAACACACAGACACTATCAGATAATTGGGTGGAGTGCATTTATTTCTATTTTTGAAACGACAGCCATCCTTACAATAACAAAGCAATGCCATAAGGGGAGACTATGAAACACGTAACAGAGCACCAGTACCTCATAAAATAACAGCATGTCAACTGTAAACTCATTTTAAATCGACATATGTAGGCCATGGTAGATAACAATATTAGACTGATGTGGTTGCAACTAAAACACTTTATTATACATGCCTTCCTCAATTCCGGTTTCTGATAGTGGGATAGGGACGCAAACATCCGACTTATCAATACTTGCCATTGTCATCGTGCGCGTGCATTAGTAGACTTGTTACTAGGACTTCATCTGACCGTTTAACTTCCCCGTTAGTATGGACACGGACAACGTATTCTACTGTACACTAACGAAAAATAAAAGTGTGAGATAAAACTATAATCAGATTTATACGAAGAAACATGAAATACGGGATGGATGGAGTTTCCTTGCCAGAAATGAAAGTAAAACCATTCATATCCCATTTTTCGCTACAATCCAAGTAGTGTCACTTTCAAGGAAGTTATTCAATTTCTGAGAATCTAATACCTCCAAAAATGCTTGAAAGTTCGTGCTTGAGTATTTGTTAAATTTCGAGCTGCTGTTTTAGTTGTTTTTCTAATCCTAACTTTTACATGCCAAACCAGAAATGTTGTACATGCAATGATTTCCGTGAAAAATTCTTATCTTCTTTTATGGATTTTAAGTGCGTAGGCTTTGTATCTTTGTGGTTGAAATCCTCTTCCGAAGCACGAGTAGGCCATGATAATGGGCAATATCTTTGTTACTTAGTTAGATTGGACCACAATCAACATCCGAAAGTATAAATTTTCTTCATACCAAACAAGTACATGGAGTAATCATATGTTGACATGTACCATTTTAGTCGTTTACGAGTATAATTGGTCAAACTTTAACCTGCTAGTTCTCTACCGGCCGTGTTGAGGATAACGGTTGAGACAAGTCTCATTTTTCTTAATGGCATCTTTCTCAATAGTCAGAATTTAAAATGGTGATTTCATTAATTGTCCGTAAAACGAACCACAGCCTGTAGTCACTCGCCATTCAAACTTCAATCTCAAACAGTTCAAAAGTTAGTTAAACAAAGTTTATACTGCCGTTTCGCAAGGAGGGACGTATAAGGATTGAGGAATTTAGAATATCATTATGTATTAAATTTCATTACCGTTAACATTCAAAACCCCATATACACAGTCGTGGCTGTGTCTAACCCACTACGACTTATATGCTAGAAAATATCATTATCATTTTGATAAACCAATAGATTTTGTATGCAAAATGCAAAATATCTTGGATTCAAATCACACTCGCAAAATATCATCTCATGTAGGATGATGAATGGATGTAAAATGTGATAGATCACAGCAGTTCTAGTACTACCACACAACAAGTACATGATAATATGCTAATAAGCTCACCGTTTTTGCAAAAACATCCTTACCAAGTTATATCCTTAAGAAGGGAGAGATCTTTACTTGTCGCCTCAATCAAGGCAGACGGAGGCAGAGAGACTGCACTGTCGAACCGCAGACGAGAGTCGAGAAGACAAGTCGAATGAAAGCTTACTTCATCACTTATGGCTAAATAAGTAAAAATTTAACTCGTTTTTATGTTCCTTCGCATGTTGCATGTCTCTGAAAACTAAGCAAGTAGGATGTATTTTTATACAGCAAGTAAATCATATAAACAATCTAAATTCTTACTATAATGGAGAAGTCGTGTTATAAAACTGCTGGATGACACGATATGAGATTTTGAATGAGATGCTAGCAGAGGATTTTTAGGAAACCTCATTAAAAACCAAAAATTATATTGGACTTTACATAACAATTTTGATGCGTTTTAATTAATAATTCATGGTTTTAACAGGCAGATGAGATTATGCTGAGACAACGTTTTAGTGGAATGGAGCGTTATGAAGAAGAGCGTAGTTTGACTGGTATTCGAAAGCGGATTTACGAGATTCCGAGCATTCGATGTAGCGGCAGTGGTACATGGTTAAACAGAAATCGCCTTGCGCAACCTTTTGTGAGAGTTGGTAAGCTAGGAAACGAATTTAGGATACGAAGCCCCACGGTTTCTTGTCGTGAGGACAGATGAGGCTTGAAGCTATTTATTGATGGACTTTGTTACTTGTTACTTGCTACTGTTCGATACTTTCCACATGCAAGCATCATCTTTGTCATTAAACGTGTATCGTTATGCTGGTTGAACTACAGATGAATAGGTTATGATTGCCAGGAGTTTATTTACCAATGCTCCAGCCGATATTTGAAATCGACTGTGGAGGTGAACGGTTTGGCAGTTTAAGCCCGAAGGATAGGGTGGTACAAAACAATTAAAAAATGGGACTGCCATTCTTTTAGAACATTTTGCTTAATCCCCGCTTGTTCTCAGTGGGAAAGTTTGTAGACCTAATAACTCATAATTAGACTCGTTGCTTGAATTTCTTTGCACAATACAAGTCGAACTCTGGAGCTCGTACCAAAGTAAATGATTCTAGGTTGAACATTATATGGAAACTTGTAAGGTATTTTGATTTGTAATATTAATGAACGCAATGAAGCTGGATAGTGGGTGACGTACAGCAAAGTACTTTCCTTCCTGTAGTTAACAGTTGAGAGTTCCGTCAGTTCTGAGGGAGAGACAATCCTATTAAAACCCTTTCGACCTAATTCTCATAATTTGTAATTTGCTAGGAAATTCCTAGTATTTCATGGATTAGGTGGTACATAATAGTGCAGTAAAATCAATTTCTACCAAGTGGGGATATATAAATACTCCAACTTACTTGTCTTCACGGGAGTAACCAGGATAGATTGTACTGAACTGAACACGAATGTAAAACCTCCTACTAAAGAAATGATCCTCTTTACACTTTCCTGTATTATCAAATCCCCTCACACATTTGTTTTTATGTTTGCCATCCTCGTTATTTTATTTTATTAGGCTCACTGATTGATAGAAGTCTTGAAGGCTATCAAAAATGACGATACAAAAGCCTTGACCTTTGGATATTTCGGTAAACTTTTCATTCCATGCAGTTGGTGTCTATCTTAATCTATCTGAGTTATGAGAACTTCCATACCAGCTAGAATATTATACAAAGCACCATTACAAAGTTGCGAAGAATTACTTACGTTGACGTTATGGAACTCCACCTTTAATCTTAACTTCTCCTATTGATAATGACATACCAAGGACAAAAGGCAGCTATTAAATTACAACGGACTTGTATAATGTTGTATGTCTGCTATCCTAATGCGGGTGAAAGTTTCAGTGGTTGGTGTCCATGTGTTCTGTCGATTACTTTAACTCGTCTTCGAGTACAGGAACTGGCTACTGTGTTCTGTAGATCGGAAGCATGTGCTTGATTTTATTGCGATCAAATGTTAGCACACAGCAGAAATTGATGAATTGCCAACAGCATTTATTTGAGAAGTTTTGTTAAACAGATATAGCCTGAAGGAAAGGGCAACTCTTTAGATAAACCTGATTGTCGGCCAGATATCTTCTTCAGTATCATAAGGAAGGCAAAGCATTTGTTTTCCTTGTTTTGTCCTTGTATCTCAATCTCAAAAGCAGTTACTGAGATATCGGGGTTTATAGCTCAAATGGTATGATGTAAATGTTTGACAGAGTGCGTTTTTGGCATACATTTTAAGAGACTTTGAATTTGTTTACAATACTTAAACAGCACATGTAGAATAAGGAATTTGAAAAGAGGTCTAGAAGACAATTTATGTTTCTTCTACATTTCGTTAACAAAATGCGATGCTGGACTTGTTCTGAATCCGAAAATTCAAACGAAGTTTAAATACATCCAAAAGAAATTTGGAATTTTCAACGGGTGACTGGACTTAAACAAACAGAAATAAGGTCTATAAAGTTTGAAGTAGTTGAAAAAGCTCATGCGTAAAAAATTAAGAAAATCATTAAAGAAACTAAAAGAAGAAGTTCCTCAAGTCCTAAAGTCTGTTTAACGAAGTAATTTATCTAAAGAAGCCGGAGGGACGAATGAGATAATAGCTTATGCTTTATAACTTTCCGTTACGTACAGCATCTGATGTTATTCTAGTTTCTAGTCTCAAGAAAGCTGGAAACGTCAAAAGTCTCAAAACTGGAGGTACGTATTTAGAGCGGAGAAAGTATTAAAGGTTATTTTGCCCTTTAGTATTTAATAGACGAGAGAATTGAGGTCCCTTCTATGTGCCAGTAAATGTTATCATCCTCCGAGAACCTAATAAAGCTCTGTCCTTCTTCTATAGTAATGAAATGAAGTATCATCCCGAAGCTGGGGATAAGTTAGAGCCCCAGCCGAGTGTGCACACAGTCACCGTCAGTGTTGGCTTCAACATAACGGAGGGCAGGATGTGGAATTATAAAGTAGACTGTCAAAGAAGGATCTTGAGGAGTTCTATCCTCCTGGAAGTATGGACGACCATATCCTGTGCACTCAGCTTAATCTGCGATATGGAAGGCCATTCTTCAATAGCTTACTATCCGTCAGCCCTCCGCCGCCCTCAGTGTTCTTATAGTTGGAAAGTTGATGGCCGGACTCTTTTCCTAAGAGTTGTTAACAGAGAGAATGGTAAATTCGAATGGGTATTCGCACAAAAGGGGCTCTTTGTGACATTTTCGAATTTGAATGAAATCGTCAGACCATGATCCTTAATCGATATGCCTGACATTTACAAAACTGCCCTTAAACCCCCAATCTCATCAACCTAATAGTATTGTAGATTGTAGGCGAGGTCCCTACTAACAATAAAAATCAAATCCATCTTCCGAAAGGCTAGAAAGTTCGGAAGCATTGCTACTCGTCTCGTGTACGAAGTTTGGTGGTGATGATGGTAGACAGGGTGGTATAAGGTCCTCGGATATTTGGTACTATTCTAGTGTTACCTCTTCTGGTAGTTGATGTTCCTTTCTCCATTATGTACTATTCACTAGTGCCGCATTAAAAGTATTTAGTCAGAAAGTCAGAACTCGGGAGTAATTGTCCCGTCGTTTCAGACATAAGATATTATATAGAACCTTATATTTTATCGTAGCTTTTTAAATAGATGAGATTTTGATCCCATCGTCAATTCCATTTTTATTTAGTATTCTAGGGGGACTGTTTATCACATATCCCTTTGTATTTCCTACATGCATTGCATATCTAATTTGATTTAAACTCGTCTACCAATCAGTTCACTAGCTATGTTGGACAAATGAGCCTAGGATCTCCGAGAAAGATGTGCAGAAAAGAGATGGATAGAGATGTGTGCATACTACACCCTTCTCAATCATCCAAGAACTGTCAGCTAGTATTGATCACAAATAATTGTTATGCAAAACTTCGGAGTACTCCGTACTTACTTACCTCCTATTACTCATTTATCTCTGTCACCCCGGTACATGCTTACCAATTTCGGAGTACCATGTTTTCTATTCGGAATTGCCATAGGTTATCTATTTAATATAATGTTACCTCAATCGGGCAAAAATGCATTTATGAATATCGAATGGAAACTGAATTCATAAAAGTGCACCAAAAAATGCATGACGTGTACGGTAAGAAAAGAGTGCATACTAATTGCGAATTTAATTAAATTAATGTTGGGTTATCAAATCCTAGAATCAAAAACATGTTAACATGATTTTTAAGGAGGTTTCATTGAGACTTATGTTTTTTAGTCATGCTGTTCATAATTCTATATTCATACATATCGATAACAATCAAAATATCCAAGCAGACAGAATCGATGAAATTGAAATTGAAAAGGCAATTTCAATTTTCGAATTAATTGGAAACTGATTTTCCCCAGTCAACAAGTACTGTTGAACAAGGAAAAGCTAAATCGCTTATCTAAATACGTAAATCTGGAGAGCTACCCTTTGACCTCGGTAGATATTTCCAACGAGGACGCGAAGGCATAAGATTATTAATTCCCGTATAGTATGAAGTATTAATCCTTGGAAGCTCTAGCTCATAAAAACATTTTTTGAAGGGAGTCGGTGGTGATATGGAAATGGAGATACGAGACGTACAGGTCTGAGCCGTTGAACAAATAAACAGGATCCGTATCCTTGAGCTCGGTCTAGTTGGGTGTCTTGAAGTCATTCCCTCCTCAGGGTTCAGGTTCAGGCATGTCCACATTATTCTTCACCACTTTTCGGTTCAGACCGAGGCAGAGGCAAATTGGTCCAGCGTCTGTTTTACCACTTCTATGTACGATAAGTACTTCTCATATAGCTATTCCATCAAGTCAACCATTAACCAGGAGCTCTGGACGGGTTGAAACCTCCCAACCAATCGAGATCTTTTTTAGGCCAACAAGATTCTCAGCTAAAAAATATGAATAGAAGAAAGGCAAGTCTCCTGTTTACAATGTTCTCGGGTGAAAATGTGGCTGATGTAGTCGTATTAGATCCACTGAACAAATGCTTGGGCAGGATGGATAATGCTAATGTATTTATTTCAGGATATGAACCTCAGCCGTACGTAGTCTGTTCGTGATGATTCTGAATGTCTTCATTTGCTCATCCTTCGTACACAGCAAAAATTAATATCAGGGAGCTAAAGCCTATATAAGCCCAACGGAAGTTTAGCTTTGGATGCAAAAATTAGCCGTTTTTTCTTCCTAGTGACTTGCGGTGGTCGTTGTATACATAAAATCGCACCGAAACTACTCGTGATCGATCCTAAATAATTTTTTACCCTGCTGAATGTCTACAACAATCTGTAGCCAACTAACCAACCAACAAGGGAAGGCAAAAAGGCAAACGCCAATCCAGCTTTTCTTAGAAGTCAGAAAAGACTAAAACTTTGAGAGTATTGACATTGCGTGCTTCTTGCGCTATACTTGGACTTTATGAGTTCGTTAATCAATGTGTTTCGGCACTAACTTCAACCTCTTTTTTTTTTACTGGCAGGAGAGAAATGCAATAGTTATTATTACGTATTAGGGATTTAGAGCGTATGGATGGGTATAGTATTAAACGGTATATTATGTTTTGAAGCCCTCTTCACACATCAGTCAATTTCCTTTCCGCTATACTGAGGCTTCTTTCGACCAAAGGGCCAACTGCGACTCCTGTCTTCCTTTCACTCTCTTCGTCTTCCCAATCAGCCGACTTATCGATTCATAAGCGGATAAAAATCAAGAAGACATACTTACCTTGATTTTTTCTTTCTGAAGTTCGGATGTCAAACATGGAAGCGTTATGATGACTAATGATGAAGCATGTTGTTTGGGTATCATGCTTTACCTCTCGAATTCAATTTCAAGTTTACACTAACATAGCAATTCTATCCGACTCGACCTATCACTCCCAATAAAGCATTACTGGTGGCAATATTAAAGTACATAATCAGGTGCTGATAGTAATTGACGAAGCAGCAGATTCATTTCTGGTTTAAATTTTGCCCAATAAGGTAAAAGCAGGTAACTCCAAAATTTGCAGCAAGTTTGCATAGCATGCATGAGGAAAGAGTTAGAGTCATAGGCTGCAGAAATATGATTCCCACCCAATATCTAGAACTTTCAGGAATTCCAGCATACTTGTCTATAGAGATATTAATAGAAGTGGCTAGAATTATTCAAATTTTGGATCTAAAATTTCCAGGCCCTCTGACACTAGAATAAATACGAAATAGCCTTGATATGAATAACACGTATTTGGTAACCGTTTTAAATACGTTCTAACTTCAAGATCTACGTACATCTCAATTTCCACTCTGAAAACCGAACAGATTGAACGAGTGGAGAGAGTCAAAAGACGTGCTCTCAAATAATAAAGGGAAACATGATAAGGAGGAGGCGAAAAGCGGAAATCGGATATTTTTGAGAAATGTTTAGGAGGCGTATTATACAATTAAATTTCGATCCTTGGTGTTCTGTGGGCCTTGATGTAAAACCATTTTGAAGTCGGTCGACGAGGTATTATTTTAACCTCAAAACCAGAACCAGTAACCATTCGTATATGAATACTTGATACACACACAGAGTGTCATATTTGTATGATGGAGTGTGGGTAAACACACGGTATTCTTGTACGTGATCATTTTACATTTCAAGTTTTTTTCTCTCAGTTCTTGGCTCATTCGTAAAAAAATCGATTGAGGAATTAGCATGTTGGTTGGATGTAGGTAATTGTTGGTATACTGTAGTTGAGGTATTTAATGCAGGTCTGTACATAATAGCTTTGGCTCAGTCCAGATAAGTAGTAGTAATGTAATATTCATCTTGATGTTACTTATATAAATCGGTGATAGTGTTTGCATATAAATAGACGGCTTCAACACTATCCTATGGCCACATGTATACATTCCATAATTGAGCTGTTGGAGAAATGATGGAGAGGATGGAACGTGAGTAGAAGTTACATTTGTGATGGAATGGCTTTCGATCGGTTTCGAATTAAATCCTGATTCGGTAGATATTTGATAGTTTTTCATGATGAACTCGCGTGCCATCCACCCACCCTCTAACTGTACTTATGCATACTGTCGACGCCGATGAATTTACTTACACAAGCTAAGTACATTGTTTGTTCTATGAAAGGGTTTGGAATTTGGATAATGAAATTGGAGAGATTTATGTAAGTGAACTTACTACGTTTGAAAATGGCGAAAATGAAGAGGAAGTAGGGTTTAGGATTTCTTTCCGTGGATAAGAAGAGGATGATAACGAGGACATTCAATGAAATCCCTTTTGATTGTTTGTGGGTGGACACATCCATCAAGAGCCATCCATATTATTTCATACGACATAATTCCATATTGCTAACCTAGAACATAGGCTGCTGGAAAAACAGAACTTCCAACTTCCCTTTGTAATTGAAGTTAAGCTTATGCTTAATTATACTAATATGATTTTAGAGACGCTGGCTAACTCATTATTGGTTGTGAGAGATGCAGCCGACTATTAGAGCATTATACTGAAGTATTGCTGATATGATATATATTATGGAGCTTCTAGTACTTGGTGGTTGGTAGTTGATAGTGGTGCTCATAGAATATGAAGTAGACGAAGCCATAGCATATCATCATCCGTCGCTGTGTGACATGGATGTTGGAAATATAAAGGTTCTTAGGTTTGGATATAGTTCTTGGTAGTTTGTTACTGGGGATCTGTTCCACTGTATACATGTTCCTGCTCCAGATTTCAGATCATGTTCAAGGGAGTTTTTCCGTAGAACTTCCAACTATGACTTCCAACCATCGCTGAGGAGAGAGTCAGTCAGTATGTAGTGGGGTTACAGAACCAGGGTTAAATTTCACCCAGAGCCCATTTAGGCACCGGCTGACCCATCCAAAACGCTCAGTCGAATATCAACTCTTCCCAGAGTACCACCAAACCACATTGCCCAGTTCATCTCCTATAGCTTGAGGCTGAGATCTCGTACACATCTCGTACAAACAAATAAAAATTCCTCCAGAAATATACTACTTCATTTAAGGACGACAGTTTTCAAGGCGCTCAAGTGTCCTTCTTTCGAACAGAATCTCTAAAGTACCTTCGACAACAGTATGGAACTGTTGTTGTACAAGGATGTACAAACTAAGAGACCCTCTAGCCCTTCCAAGTCGTCAAACTTCCAGCACGGTTTCGACTTTCGAGAAACCAGCATCAGTGGCAACGTCAACTGGCAATATTGGCATGACAGCACAGCAGTATCTAGAAACTCTGCTCGTACACGTTGTAAGATCAAATTATCACTTTATTCCTCTCTTTTCCCAGATTTATGATTAAAAAAATATTATCTCTTATTATCAAGAGACCCTTCTTTATCTCGCCCTCTTCCCAATTAATCTTAATTCTTCCTTGTACATCAAACCCATCTCTCAGATTCTGTCCCTCGTAGATGAAAAATAATTGACAGCTTCTCTCTCATCGTCGTCTTCATTTATATCATCATTCCATACAGAGATAGGAAGATATTTTTTTTTAATAAAAAGACATTGGAGCTTGAAGCAGTCTCTAATTTCCTCCATTCTCTAGAAAATTGTATACTCATTCTCCCCCAGAATTGTCAAGCCCTGTCTTCAATAGCTTGGCAAACACCAAGGCTTATAGATCAAATACATATAAGTAGTACATATAAGTGCTAGAAGCATGTAATTGAAGAAAAAACAGGGTCATGTTCTATTCCTCACTTGTCTAGGATTAAGTCTTAAATTCTTGAAGAACGGAGTCTCGAATCCAACAATTGGATTTCTACAAATCTAAAAACTTTCTAATAATTTTACGTCATAGTTCAGTCGATCTTTTGCCTTTGATCCTTATTTATAGTATACAACTCGTGAAGTTGTAGGTTCGTGATAAATTCAAGACAGTATTAGAAAGCAGAACTTTCCTCAGTTTCGCCATGGCATCCTGTGCATTACAATAGCTTGTAATAGGCTCGCACCCGGTACACAGAAGTGGCAGGAAAAGTCAGTGGTAGAAAGTGAGATTTTCTATTTGTCGGTAGACCACAATCAGACAGTCCCTCACCGGCCTTGCTTTCATCATACCTTAAAACACCAACCAGTATCATCTGCTGTCCTATCCTAAGATATATGTCGTGATTCATGACCAGAACCCAATCAGGACCAGAACGTTCTGCCACTGTGTCAAATGGTCCTTGATTCATGGCCAGAACCTTGTTTGCGTCAACACATGACCAGAACCTTTTGCTGTCAATT
>JAQFZA010001027.1:0-11326 GCA_034695115.1 Desoria olivacea
CAATCTAGTACTTTAGATTGATGATGAGTTGGTAGCATGTGCCTATAATTTATTAAATAAGTTCAGATCGTTTATCCATTATGGTAATTATGTGGCACCTGTCAGTGACCAGACTAATTTTAGTTTTGAACAGTTGTATGACACAAAAAATAGAGACAATACAGTACAATATAAATTACACTAGTCACTACATACGAATACATAATAACATTTATAACAGCAGGCTGATTTCAAAACATTCTCATACCGGTTTCCATTTTCATAAACCATACCTTAAACCAATATTCTCCTTAACCTAACCGGTACAAAGCAAATCATTTTTATTTTGACAGCATTTGAATTTTCAAGGTACATATTTATGTAAAAGGCCAAATGGCAAGTTGCGAATACTTTTCGCCTATTTGGCAAAACATACTTAAAAACTCAATCTTTTTTAGTTGTATTCAGTGTTATAGGTTTTCGGGGTTTGAATTGGAGCAGCCACGAACTACTTAGAATGTAACGTCTATACCAAATGGGTTTGATGTTGGAATTATATATATGTCGTAGTGTACGGATGACATCAGGTTATGGGGTGCAGAGTGATCCTCATACCCGGGGTATGAAGTAGCTTCCTTACTAACCGGGGTATGAGAAATTCTTGGTTTTATACCCTTAATTTCCATCTTTCTAACTTCAGGGCCGTATTTATTTTATGCTAAAAAATACACAATAATATTACTTACTGTAGGTTCTGGTCCCTCGGTCATGATAAGAAAAATGAACTAACAAATTTTACAAAGGCCAAAGACAGTGATGTGATAGGCAAATACATTTAATTCAAATGAGAAGGACTACATTTTCTTATCTTGGCTATTGAGAGCTAAGAAATGAAAACCTGTAGGCCGCAGTGTTCTGAAACAATTCTGATTCTTCCCATGTACTAATATTAGGCTTTACTTTACTGGTGTTTTACAAATTGAAGATTTTAAGCCTATAAAATGGCTGATCAACGAAAAAAGTTGTTGGCTGATTTTGTTTGAACAATTCGATTTGTAACTGTAAGGCAGGGCCTCTAACTACTTGTGCCTCTAACCGTTGTGGGTGGTAAATATAAGGCCGGCATTGGCTGTGGTACAAAGTGTAATTCCTCAAATTCCTGTACTAATTACAAATAAACTGTTTCATGTTGTTGTAACATGACCCATTTCATTAGATATATTTGACACTGATCACAGAGCCCATAGAAGTTATAGTTGTTATTTTGTAATTATGACGATTAAAGAAGTCTTTTTAAATAATTCTATGTTCCATTGTTGATGGTAGGTTTAAGATTCCAATTTATACTGATTGTGAGAGCCGATTAAAATTAGGATTTGGTTATTGAATAATTATGACGATCAAAGAAACTATTATAACTAAGTGTAAGTAATATTATTGTGTATTTTTTAGCATAAAATAAATACGGCCCTGAAGTTAGAAAGATGGAAATTAAGGGTATAAAACCAAGACTTTCTCATACCCCGGTGAGTAAGGAAGCTCCCTCATACCCCGGGTTTGAGGATCACTCTGCACCCCATAACCTGATGTCATCCGTACACTACGACATATACAACACTGTGCATGCTTATGTTTTTTGTACTGATAGCCTGCAGCAGCCTTATGAATATTGATGAAATCCGACTTGGAATGTTTTTACTCAACGTATTTACAATTCCAGCCTGTTATCATCTTATGGATGTGACTAAGCATAGGTTTTAATAGCAGACTCAATCAGTGAGGAGTGAGGAGAAACCTAACCCACAAGTGTTAAGTTGAGTTTGGGGAGGATAGCTGGATATAAAAACACATTTTGTCTAACGACCTTGTTAACCCATCTGTACAATTCCGGATACAGTCTTCTGAAATTATTTCAATAAAATGTATAGAATTTGTATCTCCTTAATAATATTTCTTGGTACGAGTGTTCCAGCGGCCTGGAATTCACCGACTGACTTACCTTCAAATGAGGTTTTAAATGACGGCCTACAACAGTGTAAGTCATACATCAATCAAATATTTTGCATTATCTGCTAACTAAAATTAGGTAGTCAGTAGAATAGAAGAAAACACAAACAAACATATGACGACGAAAACCCTGAAATCACGATATCAATAACTGAATAGGTTGAAGTTGGTATTATTTTCATTACCTCTACCATCCTGAATAAATTTTGCTTCTACCAACAAATGACGGATAATTCTACTAATTTCTTAAACATCTCCTTTTCCATTTGTACATTAAAGCCTCAATAAAGATACGCAAATCTTAAAAAAATGTATGTCTTACAGTGAAACTGAAATTACGACAGGACGCGGTTACTGTATCCGGATTTTCCTCCGGGGGTGCCTTGGCTTCGCAGTTTCATGTGGCCTATTCTCACATGTTTACTGGATTGGGTGTTTTTTCGGCAGGTTAATGAACAATTGTGATTAAAATATTTATTCAAGCCTTTAATAATGCTCCATGGGGTTAAGTGTATTCAATTCCAAAATTTGTATTTTTACAGTTTATTACAGATGTGCTGGAGATACAAGGAACAAAACGTACTGTTTCTTAGAAAAAGGGAATACTGTTGAAAATTCTATAGCAGAGGCTTTGAAATATGAATCCTTGGATTTAATTGACCCCCTGAAAAACCTTGCTGACCAAAGAGTTTATATTTGGCTTGGGACAAAAGATGAGCAGCCCATTCATATTGGTCTGTCCTTTGTTTTTCTTGGAAATGTTTGTCGCCTAAATTTGACCTTTCCGTATTGTATATTCTTGTATGTATTTTGATTTACAGAAACCCGGTTGCACATGGTCAACTTTTACCAAAGATTCATCTCAAATCCGAATAACATTTTCACCAAAGTCCAAGCGGCTTATCACTTATTGGTTCGAAATTTAAACTTAAGTTAGTTGATAACTTCAGGTTTTTTCTAAAAAAATCTCTGAATACTGCAGCCTACTGACAAAGGAAATCAGAGTTGTACAGAAGTGACGAAATTACCGGACAAGTTTCTTGGAAACTGCAACTACTCCGGGACCTATGAAATGTTTAATTTCTTGTTGGGGTCACATATCAGAAAACCATCTGGTGACTAGAAACAAAACATAAAATTACTAGTCCACAAACATGCGGAAAAATCTTCGATCAGAATTTAATTAACATTTTGCTTATCTTTAAGCCAATTTAGAACTTCAACCTCTTCGGCTGTTTAACCAAACGGTTTATTTGACAAATGGTTCAGTTGATTCAGGACTGGATGAAATTGGCATGTACTACGTGCCTACAAACTGTCAAGTGTATAATCAGAAAACATGCTTAATCCACATGTACTTTCATGGGTGTGGATTAACCAGGTAGATTAACATCCTAAATTTCTAAGTGAAAATAATGCAAACTACTCGTAATCAGCTTTTTTACGTGTTTCATTGTCAAAATCATTCTTTTATGTTGACTACTCAGATGTTTTCTTTCCATTTAAAATGATTGAACTTAACAGATCACTAGGGGGAAGCCATTTTATCGAAAAAAGCGGATTCCTTGAAGTTGCCGAAGAAAATGAAATCGTCCTTATCTTTCCTCAAGCAGCTGTCACAAATAATAATCCAAAGGGATGTTGGGATACTGATGGAAAGTTGGACATTAACTATGGTATTTGTTTTTATTTTGAACACAATCAAACAGACTTACAAACATCCTGATGTAAACAAACAACATGGTAAACAACAGTAATGCAAATGCAATTTGTTGTTTGAATTAGCCAACAAGGAAGCAGTGCAAATGTCAACTTTGGTACGGATTTTGGAATCGGTATTACATACTGCAGACAATAAGAACTCTGCTGGCAGTGTCTATAGTCTCCAAGGAAGTTTCGTACATTTTATTTATACTTTGTTAATCCTCTTAGTTTTGAGACAATAAAATTGATACAGACAGTATTTACAACATCTCCATTATGTGATATTTTATTGGGAAACTTCTGTTTCTGTGTGCGTATATAATGAATACTACCTTATATCTGTATACTTTTAAGCCTTTGCTGTTTAGATGCCTATTATTATTATTATATGAATTTATAATTTAGGCAATTATGGACTAAACAGTTGAAAAGCTTGAATTACGACTATGGATGAATCCATCGTTACGGTGCGAGCAGTAAAATATTGACTCAACTCTATACAGAATAAAATGACATAGTAAAACACTTATTTTTTATAAACTGTGCTTCAGCCGGTTTAAGTTTAAATATTTATTTTCCATTAACTTTGTAGCAAACTTAATGGGCATTCAATACTTCAACTCAAGTTTCCCATTTTTAGATTTTCAATAAGAATTTTCTAAAATGTATTCCACCTTACCCTCCAAATAATGGATTGTACAATTTCAGGGTTTCAAACCGAATGGACAAGAATAGACAATTGTGGGTTGTAATGTTTTTGAATTTTGTAAATTGTTATTTAAACATAAGTTCAATATCTAAAGAAAGTTCAGCCAGATCTTATGCCTTTACAAATCTTCAGTGTCCAAACCAAGGAAAGCCCTTCACCAAAAAATATCAAAGCACTTGCTATTCCACCAATTCCTAAAATGAAAAATATTGAAATCACATTTCCACTCAAATTAATCGATATCGAATCCTCCGATGCATTACTTCCATTGGTTGGTGCAAAGTATTCAGAAGCTTCTATTAACTTTTCATAATCCATCCATACGCCAAGTATACCAGATTCTTGAAGAGCATACAATCGCATAAATATATTTGGATCTGTCCACAAGTAAACAGTCCATCCTAGATACCTCTCATACAACTTTTCCTTACCAACCGAGACGTATCGGTTCTTGACCTTCTTAGAGGATTTCAGTTGTGTTTCTAAAACTTTTAAGTCTGGCGACCAACCTATTAAAGCTGTATCATTGCAAGCCATTAATGTTTTCAAAAAGGTAAAGTTCAACCGTCCCTGTATGATTTCCGCCAACTCTTCAGGATGATATCTAACCTTTTTACGAATCGAATTATAGTACCAGGGTGGCTTTGTCAACAAACGTGTTAGATACGCTGAGGTTCGTGCTTCATCAAATTCCGTAATTCCTAATATCCCTTTACGTTTTGAAATGTACATGTAGATTTTGGATGTCTCCTCAAACTGTGTATAAATGTTGTAGTTAAAGGCCAAGAGCTCACTAAAATTTTCAATAGTTTGAGGGGGTAAGACTGCGGTAATCGTACTGATATTTTTCCCCTTGTAAGCATTACTCAAAACAACCCCCATCAAAATAAATCCAGCAGAAGTCAAATACATCCAGTCCTTGTTGTTAATATTGTTTCTTAGCTTTGATATGCCCTGCTCAAGTAGAACATTAACGCTGTCCACAATTGAGTACAAGAGGTTAATAAGCCTTAGTGTACCCTGTTGGGCTGCATGACATAAACTATAACCGAGGTATGCAATTCCTACCAGGGTCCAGGTTGGGCCATCAAATGCGGAAACAAAGCCTTGAAATGACAGCTGATTAACGGTGACTTCGCCACAAGCGAGGAAGGAGAAATAGTCAATTTTTTGCACAAAATTAATACTAGATTCTGAACCGAACCAAATCGTTGGTAAAGTAGTTTTTGTATCGCAGAAACCCTCTGTAATCAACTGCTCTTTTGACAGATTACTGGCAGCACTTTCAATAAATTCATCACATGGGGACGTATCGATTACAAAGGTCAAGTTTGGAGCGACTAGGGCAAAATTGATTTGTTCACTTTTCAAATCATATTTCCCGCGTAGCTCCTTCAGCATCCGGAATGGTATGACATAGCTGTAGGTACTTAGGGCCAGATTCCATGATTCTAATACAGATCTGTATAAATCCAATCGCCGTAAGTTCTCTAAAGTACTCAAACGGCTAGACATTGCAATCCAGTTGTTCCCATATCCGGAGTTAATTTCCATTAGTCGTGTGTCCAGTTCTGATCTTCCGTTTTGGGGTCTAATTTCTACTTTAATGAATTTACGAACAAATGACTGGCATGCTTTACACGCGATTGAAACTGAAATTATTGTAAGATCTCCATTTTCCATTGTCCTAGTTATAAAGTGAACGAAGTCAGCTACAGGATGTTGAACCACAATATGTGTCATCGCCAAATTCCACATAACTCGACTAGAGTTCCAATCGGTTAGGAGAACATGGTAAATTTTTCTTGAGAAGGAGGAGTGGGCAATTGCAAACTTATACAGGCCATAGTCTTCGTACACACCCCAGTAATTATTTGGTACTACAAGTCCGGTCTTGAGAATAAAAGGTCCTGTATTTTCTGGTGGGTGTAGATAAAATTGAGCGTCACATGGACTGTTGTGCTTAAAATATTTAATAATTGTGTCCAAGTTATTTTTCGGAGAAACGTCTCCATAAGGAATAGGTATCAGTTCCATTTTATCGTTTATTGTGAAGTTGTAACGTGAGAGCACAACTGGATGATTAAACTCTTGAAAATCGTTGCCATTGTAGTTGATAATGTGAATTAAGCAATCCGAAAAAATGCTAAGGTGGGAATTTAAATTTAATATAATGGAGTCCGTTAACACAGAAAACACTAACATTTCCGGCAGTATTAAATACAATTTTAATTGCCATAATTGTTTGATGACGTTCATTTTAGTTTCAATAAATAATTAAATTGTTCCTCAAAATCAAATGTTTAATTATTACTTAATCTGAAAATAATAAATAAATAAATAATATGAAAGTATCTGAAATTGGACCCATCATAGATTGAATAGGGAAATACTTTTGGAAACTCACCAGTTGTTTCCCATGTTCTTTATTAATCGAAACGTTTAAAAAAAATGAAGTGATTCCCAGAAATATGTTAAGTGTTAAAAATGTTATAACTTTAAGAATATTAAAAAAATACTACCGATCCAACCCGAAGGGTTGAAAGTAGACGAAGAAATGAAGGAAAATTTTAAATCCCTTGTAAGTTCTACAGTCCGTGTCGATTTGTGGAAACAGTTTCCCTTTGATGTTTTTAAGCAATTAGTAATATTATTCAACGACTTTCCATGTCGTTAAGTGACATTAAATAAATACACGCGGGCGCGAATTGCGATGAATTGTGTAATTGTAATCGGCTTTCGAAACACCAATTTCCACAAAGGGTTGTATAAACACAAGAACAGCAAAATATAAGAATATGTACTTGAGTTCTGTTCAATCACCGTCTTTGTATTTACTTATTCTTATTTGAAACCACTGTTACACCAATATCAAAAGAGAAGGGTTAAAGAATATAAAAAACTTAAGCACAAAAAATAGGAGTCCCTGTTTATTTAAAAGCAGTGGAAATGCTGAAGAGAGGAAGAAGGCTTTTGGGACTTGGATTTTATCCATCCAAGGACTGAGAAGCTTTTGGTTGTTACGAGAGGAAAGACTGTAATTCTATTCATAAGACTGTCCCTAGTTAATTCAATAGTATGTAAGGTATCACTAAGATACTAACTAACTAGATCACTAACTAGCCTCGTAAGAAAGTTTTAGTTTCTTTAGTTAAGTTAAGAATTGTTTGTGTTTGCTAAATGTTAAGTGTATTTCAACATCGAACCTTCGAGCTCAAGGTATAATCAAATTTAATTATTATGTAATTATAAATAAACTAACTGTCTAATTTTACATAGTTTGTAAACTATAGATAATGATTGATTTTAAATATACTTGGATACCATATAAAAAATATAAAACTAATTGATTATTAAACTTTCTACTCTTCATTTTTATATTCCGTTGTATTTTACATTTGTATTTATTTCTTACATTTTTATCTCGTGCATACAAAACTTATTAATTTACTTTCAAAGTCCATCAAATATTCATACCCAGCTAGCCAGAGCACACATATTTTATTAACAACCACCTCAGAATTGTGAGTGCTTCAGTAACATTAAAATTAGTACCATTAAATAAAATATACATTATCTAGAATAATAACTCATGAAAAAGGCTAGGTATTTTTTAAGCATCATCGGGTAGACTACTTTAAATCACACAAAATGAAGACCTAATTGTAAGCAAACAAATTATTAACAGTTTGTCTACCCCTCCATGGGACACATATGGTAATTTATTCATTGAACTTGAAGTTCACAATTAAACCAACCATATGTTGATCCACAGGAAGGACCAAAGCATAAAAACGCATATTATGCAATTGTTTAAATTGGAAGACGTTGGTTGGCCCTTTCTTTCCAACTAACGTACTGTAAAGAAACTTTGGGTGTTTTGGAAGTCCACCGTCAGTTCGATAGCCACCAACAAAGGCACTTGGACATACCTCATGATTTTGATTTAATTTAGTACGCTTCTTACTTTAGTTGGTCTAACTTTGGTTTGCAACCGGCCTTACCAACGGTAGGATGGATTTTGGACAATCCACCGAATACTTTCATTTCAAACTGATTTATTTTGATGACAGTAAACCACTTAATGTTCAAATGATAAATTATTCTCCCTGTGTAATAATTTTAGTTTGCTACACTTTTATTCAGTACGTCTTACATTGAATTCTTTATGTTTAAGTCAAGTTTAAGTGCAAATAAGCGAATGCAAACAGAAAATTACGACGTTGCATGCAAACCATAACCAAATTACTGAAACTGCTAGAAGAAATCAAACATTTTTGAAGATTTTACTTTAAAAATGTATTGCAATCTAGGAGAACAGAGT
The DNA here is from genome assembly GCA_034695115.1 of Desoria olivacea. Taxonomy (NCBI): domain Eukaryota; kingdom Metazoa; phylum Arthropoda; class Collembola; order Entomobryomorpha; family Isotomidae; genus Desoria; species Desoria olivacea. The sequence goes on from JAQFZA010001027.1 coordinate 8,724, forward strand.
CAAAATCGAAGTAAAAAAATAAACTTTGACCCCAAAGTCCTTGCTAAATTCAGATAGTTTGGGACAGCTTAATGTCGGTTGTGGTAGAGGTTATTAATCGATATCCTTCCTGAAATATTTAGATCATTATTTCCTCGGTTAGTTAAAGTTAAGAAGAAGTTCAGAAGTTAAGAAGTTAAAGTTGTTATTATGGTAAATTTACAGTTAAATTGTATTAGATTATAATTATTCCACGTAGAAGTTGGCGTTGATTGCATTTAAGGCAAAATACATTATGAACCTAATTCCAAGAAACAGCCACATGCATACTTCCGTTCACGGTTTATCTATGAACATTGGGTGGGAATGGTTTTATTCAATATATATCTTTATGCACTATCCATTTCTAGAACTTGGTCTTGTCTTACATCAAATAAGTTTTAAGACAGACGTCTGCAGGTTGTTAGGACATTGACTTGGCCATGAATCGAAATCCAGTTACAGTAGATAATTTTGCTACATTATCCACCAACAAGTATATGACCACCCTTGTGAAGTTCAAGTTATGCATATTAATATTATATGCACAAACATACTAGTATGCATTCGTTCAGACGTCAAGCTGAGCATTGACTTCATTTCTGTTGATGTCAATATGGCATGGGCACAAGAATCTTATCAAAAGGAAGTAAACAAACTGTATCAGGGATTTTGCATTCTTATAATGTGAGGCTTCACAGTTTATGATGCTGCTGCTATGACTTTTACCCCTTCAACAAAGTTTTTAAAAAATAGCCCAACATAATGACATGCTCGCATAACCGTCATTTAAAATTAATAAGAATCCACCCCGTCGTAAAAACAAACTTCTGATGACGTAAGCAACATAATTTTGCCTTAGTTCCTAGAAAAATCGTACGTCTGTAGCCAATAATTCTCGTATTGATTTTAATTATGCATTTTAAAATGAATTTTGAGAAACGGCCAGTTTCATTTATGAGATGTTTACATAGTCATACAAATACGTTGATCAATTTAGGATGAAAAATTTGCTATTTGTAAGTGAAAATCCACATGTTCAAAAAAATATTATCATCATTAATGTAAAACCAAGGAGATAATTTGTATTAAAGATACTTTACATTTATTTATCGGTTTTAAAATAAACAAAAATAGTTAATTTCGAGAAGATGCTATCATTTTACAATCTTTCAACAAATTTATGCCACCTCCGTAATCTTAAAAGCATGAAAAACATTAATGAATCGTCCTTGCATTTTACTACATTACCATATCTACCCCGTAATAGCTGATTCAAACTATATTGTTTGATATTCAAAAAAATATGATGAAAAGTTTGGAAAACTTTTTTTCAACAAACAAAAAAGGCAATGTCTTCAGTCGATTTTGTCTCGTAAGAATTAATCCGAATGTACGTAATGTGCAGGACAATTAGTGTTAGCAAGTACTTTTATTTATATGATTTTATGTAGTAGTAATCACTTAAGTATTCTTTACTTGTATAATCATTCCACAGACTACAAATACTTTTATTAACACTAATACTAAAATTCTACATTAATTCTACAGTACATACTACAGGGTGTCCAGCGGATGACTAGACAACTTCAAACACATTCTTCTTCAAAAGTCTCCATTGGATTTCAGGTTTTATTGTCTTCAGTTTAAGATAACATTTTAACTTAAAAAATAAGCACACATTTTTTAAAATCAGATTAGGATTGATCAAGTGGCTGCAATTTAAAAAAGGAACAACAATTACAAAAAAAGTTTTACAAAAAAATTAAAAAAACTCAAGAAAAAGTTAATTTCTCAGCAATTCAGGTTGACCCCACACCACTTGACCCCCGTTGCTGGCAATGCATCTTTGAAGTCGACGGGGGTCAAGTGGGGTGAAGTTAACCTGAATTGCTGAGAAATTAACTTTTTCTTGAGTTTTTTTAATTTTTTTGTAAAACTTTTTTGTAATTTTTGTTCTTTTTTTAATTTGCAGCCTCTTGATCAATCCTAATCTGATTTCTAAAATTGTGTGCTTATTTTTTAAGTTGAAATGTTAACTTTAATTAAAGATAATAAAACCTGAAATCCAATGGAGACTTTTGAAGAAGCATGCGTTTGAAGTTGTCTATTCATCCGCTGGACACCCTGTATCTGTACGTAATACGAAAAAAGTTATAGCTTAAAACCACTAAGAACAATACAAGCTTAATTATTCTACAGGGTTTCGACGTTTCTGGGGAATCAGAATTATTTTCAGTATCAATATGACACACTTTCCTGTAAAATTACGTCTCGAATAAACTGTAAACACAACAAATAGTATTGACAAAGTTCTGGGAAGCCAAACTCCACATCTCCTTATAAGCCAAGTTTGTTTCTCTGACCAGCGTATACTTACAGACTTGCTTTATTAAATGATCGGACTATGACACATCTGAAGTTCTTAAACGGGGAATACAATCAATCAGGCCAGAGGACAATTCTTAAGACTTAATCTGTAAACACGCTTCTGAAAGAAGAAAAGCACTAATATGATTCATTAGGTAATGTTTTGTCATCACCTTAATGCTACAAAGATATTTAAATCCAGACAGAAATAAATA
>JAQFZA010001028.1:0-11325 GCA_034695115.1 Desoria olivacea
GACCGTTTAAACCATCTTTGGCAGGATGGTTTAACTGGTCCTCAGGATGGTTCTAGCATAGTAAAGTTCCTAACTGATTGTAGATTGTACAAAAATACATCTTACGGAACTTCAAATCAGACAATTTAGTTGTTGTCAAAAAATTGGGCCTTGTCAAAATTGTGGAGAATGGAAATTCGAGAAAGGTTACTCAGGAACGAGATCCTGCATTTGGCCGGAGATCTTCGAGCAGTGTCACAGGAATTGATAACCCTCCAGGATTTTATAAAAAAGGAATTCGGTAATTACTTCTTTTGATCTTTATGGTATTGTCTGTTGCCTATTCATTATTCTGTTTCTTCAGTTTGGAACCTTTGCACTTCGAGGCTTACAAAATAATTTAAAAAATGTTCAATGTCTTGTGTTTTTTATCTGTAAATTGTCAATATATTGCCTAATTTTCAACCTTTTACATTCTAGGTACTAAGTACGTTCGGTTTTGTGAATCTCGAAGGCTTGACGACGCTGATGCCGAAGCTACTCAAGCACAAGCGTTTCATCAGAATCTGTCGTCCATTCGGCAGCCAGTTGCAGCGGCAGGGGTGTCTTGCTCATCTATTAGTAACAGTGTCGGCCGTTCCCCAAGGAATGTATCCACTCGGTTGAGGTCATCAGTGGGAGGGGGTAACTCGAAGAACAGAGATATTGACAAAAATCAAAGCACAATTCCAGGTTCGACTTGTACACAGTAACCAATATTAACGTTGGTTATTTATCATACTATGGTATTTTGAAATATTTTCGTATTTTACTAAAGTTTCTTGTTTCTTCCCTAAATTAATAGAGATTCTACTGGACCCACCACCAGTTCAAATCAACCAAGACGAAGAAGACAATTCCAATTCTTCCAATCCACCCATCTTCACGGCGTGGAAGACTGAGCCGGATGATGATGACTTCGGTAAGCTATGATTTTAAATTGATCATCAGCCGCAGACAGAGCCGTTCATTAAGTGGGGTAATGGCTTTGAAATAGGCTTCGGTCTTCAGATTTTATATCTATTTTCTATTACTTGTTAAATAGACCTATACATTCCTGCATCTGACGACGAGGATTTGAACGATAAGAACTACAGCAGTGAGGAAGAACAGGGACCCTCTCGAAAACGAAAATTAGATAAGAACAGTAACAGTGAGGAAGAACAAGAACCCTCAGGAAAACGGAAATTGGAAGGCGATGGTATTGGTGATGAGGGTATGTACAACCTTTTATTTAATTATCAATGTATTCCGGACAAAAATAATATTTTTGTCCGGAATATTTTATAAGGAAATTATGAAATGTAATTGTGAAAACGTGTATATCAATTGTCCTGAAGTGTGAAGTGTACCACTTTTTTTCTTAAAAACAATCAGTTTTTAACAAATATTCGTTCATCAGGGAGCTATTTCCAATCATAACTAGTATAATTAGTCTAGAATACATTTCGTCGTTTAAGTCGCTGTCGGACTTACCTCAAACTCTTGTCAATTGCAAACAGTCGAAACTTAAATCCTTAGTAATTCCAATCGGACGTAACTTAAATCCGATAACCGGCCGTAATCCGTAATTGCAAACGGACGTAGGCAGAAGGCAGAGCAGAACCAGCGTTACTGCAATCCTTGTAAATTGCAATCGGACGTAACTTCAATCCTTGTCAATTGCAATCAGACGTATCTGGAAACTGGGAGGAATTTTATCACCATTTGATTCCTCGTTGTAAATACCGGTCTTAATGTCAAAGGTGGGAACTTTCTTAGAAATATAGAAATATTTAATGTTTTGTAGGTGAATTCCTTTGTTCAGTGTACATAATTGTTTCTTTAAACAAGTTACTTATAATAATAATATAATTGTTTGAAATAGAGTCACATTATTCTGAACTGGCGAATGGTGTTTTTTCTGGAGATAGATCTGTCGAAATTAAGAAAACGTAAGAAGAGGGCTGATAAGTCTGCCTGGAAAAGGGAGAAAAACGCCAAGAAGAGAATGCACGGTGAAGAGTACATTGGTTTTACCAAATTATTAAAACCCGAAGGATCAACTTTTCAAAATCATCAAAAAGAAGCAAGACAACTCGGGCCAACATGCAGTTCAAGGTACTGTGAAAAATCAAAATTAAGAAATTGCTCTAAATTTACTGAAGAAACTCGACAAGAACTTTTCCTTCAATTTTGGAGACAAATGACCTGGGATCAGAAAAAATCATATGCTGTATCATTAGTAGACGTCATTGAAATAAAGGCCACTAACACAAAGACTGATTCCCGACGATCAGCTACTAGGATTTACTACTTACAACTTTCAGACACGAAAGTCCAAGTATGTTTGAAAATGTTTCTGTCAACCCTTGGAATTGGCCAAAAACAACTGTCAATATGGTTAAATAAAGCCAAATGTTTGGAATATGTTCTATGAAAAGCCAAACCTCTGAAAGGATGAAGATTCTAAATCAAGGAACCAAACCTGCCCAAGATGTTCTTGAGTCGCTTCCAAAAATTACGAAAATAAAATATCCTGATGACCGCATTTACAAGTCCTATTAACTCAAACTCATCGATTAAATAAATACTAATTTCAATGATTTATACTGAGAAATCAGTCATCAAATTTTGGAAAAAATTGAACAGTTTTTAATTAATTGAAGAATTAATATTTATTCAGTATTTAGATTTCTCATTATTGGATCTTGGATATTGACAATATCAACACAGTTGCAATATGTTTGAGTCTTGACCATTTTGCATTTTCATGCATTCTGGAATTTGTACATTTTACTTTTGTATTCCTGCCCTTCTGAAAAAGTGCGATTTTTTTTAATTGCGTCCGATTCCAATAGACAAGGCTTGTTGTTACGTCCGATTGCAATTGACGGAATTAAGTTACGCCCGATAGCAATTTATCAAGACTTTCGGAAAAGTCCGATTGCACACTCAACGACGACAAAATGAATGGTTTTCTAAGAATTTCCCCAATGTCAAAATTTTCGCATTGGGATTCATTTGTAGGATTTGAAAATGAAAATGGTCTGGAACTAACCTGTCTGGCAAATTCAGGTGAACAGTCTTCGTCACAGTCAATATTGGAAAAAGGAATTGCCGTTTTTCCTGGAGATCTTACTTCCGGACGAAAGCGCAGAAAACGAGCTAAGCCAAAGGAATGGGAACGTAACAAGATTTTCGAGAAAAGAATGAAAGGCGAAGAGTACATTACGAAGAAAAAGGATGAGCATGGTACCATTATTCATACAACCAGGCCTCCCAAAGTTCAAGGAAACTCGTGTGGATCAACAAAGTGTCTAAACGGGAAATCTAGCAAATGTGGTCAATTTCGTAGTGATATTCGAAAGCGTCTCTTCAATGAATTCTGGACTTCAATGACCTGGGAGCAACGAAAAGTTTACGTAGCATCGCTTGTAGACAACGTGGTACCGAAGCAAAGAAGAGGACAAAACATCACGTCTAGGCGACAGAACTCATTTGTATATCATTTGAAACTTAACGGAAAACGCATGAAAGTTTGTAAGAAAATGTTTCTGTCTACCTTTGGGATCGGACAATCATCGGTCTACAAATGGAAAGGGGATCCACAAATAATGAAGGATCCAAATCCGATTACCAAACGGTACGGCGATGCTATTATATAGCTCCAGAAATCCTTCTAAGCTCGGAATCGACTGAAGATAACTACTATGAAGTATTATCAAATAGATTACAATGCATTGACACTGGATTGCATGCGAAGAAAAATGCGATCGTATTTAACTCAGTATAAAGTATAAACAAACATATCAGTTAATTTTTGATGTGATACAACATAATAGATATAACAATAACTACAGTAAATCCCCGGTATTGATCCCCTCGGATTAGTTACCCCCTCTTTTCTAGGTTTGAAATTATAATTCCGCCCTCGGAATAGTTTAACGTAACCCCCCCCCTACACCCCCCCCCCCCCTAATTCGATGCAATCCTGTTAACAGCTACAAGATAAATGTCTTCGTGCCTAAATTGTAACTTAATTTTTTACCTCAGATTCAAGGCAGCTGCGTAAATAAAAGTAGGCAACTAAACAGCCTGTCTTCATACTAAATATTTTTCAAGGGAACGAATATTTTTTTCAGCAAACGGCAATCTTTAAAAACTCCTGTCTAGGGACCCTAATACTGACCCTACGCTACTGGTTCTAGGTCATTACTACAGGGCATATTATTCATTCATTACTTCATAGCATCCAATGAGATAATTACGGGTATCAGATTCAAAGTTATTACACTGATAATTTTGAATGATTATTTCAGAAGTAATTCGTCCAAAACGAAATCGTCAGAAGAACTTTTGGCTTGTTTCGCAAGTTTTTGAAACCCTGCAGCATGCAGCAGCTTACGTAAAGGCTGAACAAATATGGATTTACAAAAACAAATACTCTTCAGCCGATGGTCTTGTATATACATACAGTTGCAAGTATGGTCGTAAATGCGCTGCGAAACGACGAATGCTTCTCAAACCTTCCAATGTGGTGGAATTACATATGACTGATGCCGAACATGATCACGAACCGAAGGTCAAAAAATCCGGTAGGATACAAATTTATAAATTAAGCTTGCAATATTTGTTAACGTTAGTTTATTTCTAAGATACGACTTATGGTGGATATATTTTTATTTTTGACTTGCAGGAATTTCAATGGAATTGAAAGAAGAGATAGTTACATTAATAGAAGGGGGGCTCACAAAGCCAAGAATGATAATGACTGCGTTGCAGAAAAAGGGTTTCACAACACTTACACGCCTACAACTTCAAAACTTTCTGAACTATCACCACAATAAGAGCAAGAAGGCATTATCAGCCAGTTTACCATCAGAAATACTTCAAATGTTATAATGATGAGCTGAACATTCAGCTTCAGTTAATTGTAAATGTGAATAGTTTAAAGGTTTCATTGAAATAACTACATACATTAATTGTAATCATATTTTGATTTTATGAAAATAAATATGACACGAATTTTGCCGATAAAAAATTGTTGTTCAATCTTCTTATTTTCCTACTCATAGCACCTACCCAGAGCGACCATTTGAGCGTTTGAAGTATAAGTATTCAGAATATAAACTAACAATAGTACAATTGCATTTGAAGGATGCAAAAATAACATTCTTAAATATTGATTCTAATTTCTTTCATTTATAGCTACTCCTCAGAGAATGCGAAGAAGCTTCGATTGGTTCCAGATCAAAACTTACGAAAACTTAGAAATTGCAAAGAAAAGTATAAAGTCAGAATGCCTGTGGAGTCAAAGAACAATTATTAAATCAGTGTCAGAAGGTTTGTTTTGAAAATAACATAAATAAATATATATTTTATATATTATCTGGGAGGTAATTTAATTTTAACCCCCCTGGCTTTTATAGGGACAAAGTACAGGTACGACTGCAAATATGGGCGACGCTGCTCTTCTAAAATATTCCTAGTTGACAGACCTGACACGGAAGTTGTTGATTTATTTTCAACAAATTTACCTCATGATCATATAACAACAAAGGACCGTGGAATTTCTAATCAAACTAAGGAAAGAATACAGGCTCTGTTTATTTCGGGGATCACACAGACAAAGCGCATAATATCGGCACTAAGGGATGAATGGATAATGGAACCAACCACAGCTCAGTTGAATGCATACATAAATTATCAAATGAGGAAAAAACGACGGAAGAAGACGACCAACGATGTTCGGGATGATGCTTCAGCGTTTCCAGGGGGGAAGCGCAAAAGAGGAAGACCCTCTAGCTCATCACGTGCAGGTCACTTGTTGGTGAAAGAAAATATCAGCAATACTACTGAGAAGATTACTCCTACTACTTCCACAATAGACACAAGTACAGATTGGCCTTCAATCGGCACTGTTTGTGTTGTTGAGGGACTTTCAGATGTGATATAATAGTTATGTCCATTTGAAAAATATTTTTATACAATCCCACTTAAGTTAGTGTGTAAAATAAAACATTCAAATGATATTATATGTGTAACCTTTACTATGCAGGCCTATACATTGTCTTATGAATGATACGCATAATACTGCTCGAGGATCAATGTCCACTGGTGTCTAGCATGGGTGTGGTGCGATGTCAATTAATACAGTTGCAGTAATTTGTATCTGTATGAAAGATAAGAAATGATAAGTATTTGTTCATGACGGGTGTACATTTTGAAGTTGTTATATAAGTTGTACGGCTGTATACTTCTTATCTAAACATCAGCGAGAGGAGTACATCAACAACTTCTTATCTTATATCTTGAGTAAAGGGTGTCAAGTCAACAGAGGAAGCTGAAACTGCATAGGATAAAGTGTAGCTTTTAAAATAAAATTGATTGATAAATTGTAAATTTAATCTGGCATTTTGATATTTTTATGCCTAAATTATGTCAGGCTTGAATTAGTTTGAAATTACTCGTGTGCAAAAACACTTCACAAACAGCAAAACAGGTTACCTAACTCATTCCGAAAAGTATAAAAGGTGGAAACATTTCTTGCCGGCTTGCCAAACCGTCGTGTTATATAATCGCTGCAAGTACATATCTTAAATGAAGGTGATAGTGTTCCTGTTACCCGCAGTCCTATTCGTAGGGCTTACTCAAGGGTCAACTCTGAATGTCCACGTTGATCAACCTGGACATAAAATCAGTCCTTTGCTATGGGGAGTATTTTTTGAGGAAATTAATCATGCGGGAGACGGAGGTATGTTCATATTAGTAGGAACTCTACCTCTATAATCATATTAAACATGAATAATGTGTACATTTAGTTTTAGAACTACTCAAAAAATGTCTTATATAATAATCAATTACAGGTCTTTATGCAGAGCTGGTAAAAAACCGTGCACTTTCCCCAAAACTTCCTAGTCCTTCTCTGGAAGGATATTCAGTCGTGAAATCAGGAGCGGCCGATGGAAGAATCTATGTATCCCGAGATCATCCCCTGAATGACGTCCTCACAAGTAGCTTGCGTCTCAATGTGGACACCGACCTTTTGCCAGGAGACCGTATTGGAGTTGCCAACGAAGGTTACTGGGGCATCCCGATCAGACCAGATTATACTGAATATAGAGCCTCCTTTCATGCCAAAGCCATTGCCCCCTTCACAGGACCCTTGACAGTCAGCATTGAAAGTAAAGATGGAAGCGTCATATTTGCTTCTGCAACCGTTCCTGCAATCACAGACGAATTCCAGAAGTACGAAGTCCTCCTACGTCCTCCTGCAGATCTCATTGCAATTCCAAGCAGTGATAACCTTTTTGTTGTATCGGTTAATGGATCTGTGACTGCAAATACCAGCATCTTCTTCAACGTGATGTCTCTCTTTCCACCAACATGGAATAACCGACCGAATGGACTGAGAATAGATTTGGCCCAAAAGCTTGCAGACATGAAGCCAACCTTTTTCCGGTTCCCAGGAGGAAACTTTTTAGAAGGAAACTTAATTGAAGAGCGCTTCATCTGGGAAGAGACCATTGGGGATAATTCATTACGCCCAGGCCATATGGGTGTATGGGGGTACTACAGTACTGACGGGTTGGGGTTAATGGAGTATTTAGAGTTAGCTGAAGATTTAAACGCGGAGATCATTCTCTGCGTCTATGCTGGCTACTCCCTGTTCGGTGACAGCGTGCCCCCAGAAGAGATGGGTCCTTACATTGAAAGCGCTCTGAATGAAATTGAATATCTAATTGGAAATACCTCTACCACCTGGGGAGCCAGAAGGGCTGCAGATGGACATCCTACACCGTTCGACTTAACATATGTCGAAGTGGGCAATGAAGATTGGTTCTCCAGCGATTACGAAATTAGGTATCCCCTCTTCTATGATGCCATTACGGAAAGGTACCCTGAACTAGTGATTATTGCAACTCAAGAAGTTAAGAGTCGACCAGTCCCAGTAAGAGATGACCATTACTACCCAGGATTCGGATGGTTTCCGGGTAATAATACTAATAATTGTTAAGATATTTATGTATTCAAAAATCTTCATTTACACATTTATTGTACCCAAAGATAATCACCGTATGTATGATACCACTCCGAGGGACGGTCCTCAAGTGTGTAAGTAATTCTGAGTTACACACATTTCACTATATTTTTCTATAGGGTGAAAGTTTAAGTAAAAAAAGTTGATTAAATATTATTCCCTTCCAACCATTCGCATTCTCCTTATCCTATATAGTTGTTGGAGAGTACGCTACCCGGGACAATATTAACCCTCGCCCAGAGGCGAATACAGCTGCCGCTATGGATGACGCCGCATTTATGACGGGATTGTAAGAACATATATTATCTGCTAATAATTCATTCCATAAACACTCAAAATAATATTCATATTGATAAATATGTTGATATAACTATTTAAATCATTTCAGAGAAAGAAACAGTGACTTAGTCATTATGGCCTGTTATGCTCCCCTATTCGGTCACTTGAATGACCTAGTATGGACTCCAGATGGAATTTATTTCGACGCTCTGCAAAGCTTTTCAACACCTGCCTTTTGGGTTCAACATATGTTTGGAACCATGACAGGGGATACTTACATTCCTACGGATTCTGATGCCAACTCATCCAAAATCTTTCATGTCGCTAGTATGAATTCCGAGACTAATACATTGATCCTTAAGGTGGTTAACACTAATACCGAGGACATAATGATTGATACGATTCAATTGATGGGGGTTAGCAGTACCAACGGTGGAAGAATTTCAATGCTTACTGGAGGTCGATTTGAAGTAAATGATATCAATGAGCCCTTGAGAGTGTCCCCAGGAGTTGAAACGTTTAATATCACAGCTAATAGTTTTAGTTTTAATGCACCTGCATTTTCCTTGACTGTTTTTGAGCTGCAGCTGTAAACTAATTTGATATTCACATATTTATGAGCCTGAACCTTATTAATAGAATTATGAATAAATTGTTTAAATCATAGATATTAATTTTTCTGCTGTGTTGTTGGTAACAAAGGTGGGCAAAAAGGCCGTTCTCTATCCCATCCGAAATACCAATTTTGTATATAGTTGTGTTGTGTTTATTACAATATAAAATTTCAAAACGCATGAGGATTACCTAAAGATAAAGAGTGATTTTTAAAAGTTATTTTATGGCTTGCAAACAGAAAGTTTCACTTCGTTAAAAAATATGAAAGAATGCATACTAAATCGAACTTCAAAACATTATAACCAGCCAATCGTCATCCTTAAGTTTCACTAGTCTATAAGCTAGTCTAAAATAACATTTTTGATTATGTTATATTGAATCATCAGAGCCAAAAACATACCTATATGCAAAAATCATGCAATTGTAGTCAAAATTAATTTTTATTAAGGTTGATGGAAAGATTGTTATTAAGCTGTTTAAAGGTATCATAATTGCTTGTGATAGGTACACTATAATTTAATAATTTAATAATTTAAAATACAATACATAGGGCTCATGAATAGAACGTAAGAACGGAAGTCTGATTGCCACGGATAAGGAGGAAAGGCGGCATTCCCCTTGTCATCATTTCCAACCAAGCCATGTATAATGGGGCTGACAATGTTCCCTTACGTGGCATTGGAAGCGTCCTGAAATCATTAATAAAATGTAACAATTAAACCTTGATGAAATAATTAAAGTTCTAATGCCAAATACTTTAATCCGGCTTACATGACGACAAATGAAGAGTCTTTGGAATGTTGTAGAAGGGCTTCTCGAATTCGGAGAAATCGATTTGTCTTCTCCCTCATGGACATCAACTCGGCTTCTGTAATAGCTGCGCCATCCTCCCTGTTTTCGGATTTAAATGGAGCGATCAGGTTTTCGAATTCTTGTTTCGTCGCGTGTTGGGCCTTCGTAGATATGTCTGGAATGACAATGACGTCACTGTAGTCAATTCGGAATTGAGACAGGAGCGCTGCCATACTACAAGTTTTTGGGAAATAGGTGGTTAGAGGCCTGTTCACAATTGTGAAAATTAGTAATAATTACTCTAATAAATGAATGACTTACTTTCTTTGTTCTCGTCCCAACTCGTCTTTTCTACTTGTCAATGTGAATATTCGAAGTGTGCATCCCGAGTACTGTGACCTGGTTGTTAAGATGAATGGGAGTAGAATGGTCAAGCCACCGTCGTCATACAGCCACCAGACGTCTATGGTTCCTTTCTTCTGTTTTCTTTGAAATCGTGTTACATTGACCATCACATCCCGAGGTAGTGTTACACCCTCTGGTCCGGTGTACATTGATGAGAAGATGGAATGCTTCCGATTTCGTTTTGTCTGTCCGATGTTTGAGATTTGGTTATTGTGAATTGCTTCCGGTAAGGTCTTCCTTTCTACGTTGGGGGTGACTGGAGGAGTACTTATACTAGACTCAGCTGAATTTATTTAGGAAACAATTATATAATGGTAGTGTTCAACGCAAAAGCAACAATTCCCAATGACGAATCGCAAGAGTAACCACAAAATATGAATATATGTATGAACTAAAACGACAGTTTAAGGTATGACACTTGCAACCAAGATTTTAAACTGTAAAATACCTAAAGACGCGAGAATGCCGGCTATCGTCATTCATGATCATGGCATTTGAAATTGTTGTTGTTCAATTTGCAATTTTGAAGCGCAGTTAATATATTTACCAGAAATAAGTAAAAGAAGTAGGTGGCAATTACCTTGCGACAATTGACTCTCAGATTGATTTCGAATGATTGTCTTCTCAGTTTTTAAATCAAGAAGCTGCTGAGGTGTCAATTGGTTCTCTTCTTCTATCACGTTGGAATAATCAAGCCCTTCAGGGACTCGGAGTATCCCCACGGATAAGTGCATGTCTAATGCCTCACTAAGCAATACAGAATATTTGAAGGTCAAATTACAATTTCAGAAGATTTAATCGTTAAAAATACAAATCGGTTGAAAATCTTGAATTAATCAAACTTACTGAATCACATTGAAGTACTCCTTCAGTTCCTGTCGATTTCCCTTAACCCAATCGGCCTTATAACCCATAAGAACCATGTTCGGTCTAAGTTTCCCCAGCCCACAGATTTGCATAATTGATTTACATCCGCGTTCGAAACTCTCGTCTTCAACTAATGTATAAAATCCCTTCTTCTTGTGACGAGCCAACCAACTATAGGCTTGACGGGTTAGCAAATGCTTCACTTTCTGGGTGTAAGGTCCCTGCAAAAAATAAATTAAAAAAATCACTTGAATGAATGAATGAATCGATTTATTTATACTCTGCGTATTAGGGGAAAGGATACATATTGAAGTGCTAATAATAGG
>JAQFZA010001029.1:0-11325 GCA_034695115.1 Desoria olivacea
GATTAATAAATCAGGACTTGGGCGTGTTGTACAAGACGGACACTTGTGCCAATGGCCAATAAATTTGCCAAGATTTTGTCCAATTTGCCAATTTAAACAAACAAACAGTGTCAACTTAGAATAAATATACCCGGACTGCCACCACCCTCCACAATCTACGAGATTCGACAGACGGAAATAATAAGGAGGCACGAAAGTGACAGCTTATTTTAGACACTCTTATAAGTGGGTGGGGCTCCTTTCTTGTTAATCTTACCGAATAAAAATCTTCTACACTTTAGTATGTACGTACCGAGCTTACGACGATCTCCTAACTTTAACAAAGTAAACCTAGGCTGTTTTATTTAAAAAAGCGAATAATAAAAATCCGCAATTATTTCAAACACACTTAAGCTATGTCGTAACTTCTACCTCAATCTTATTAGTTCGAATCTGAAAATCACTATTTTAGAATTAGCTAAATGCCTTTCTGTCCTGGTGATGATATGATTACGATTTTGATCTCATTGTACTCTTCCTGCAGTTGGGTGGAATGAAATCTGTGCGAATTCGAGGTTGTAAAAATAGACAACAGACTACAAGTCCTGAGGTTAAGAACACTTCGAATCTCTCGTCTTCTGCAAGTTCTGCTTCCATCCTATCCGAAGTGGCGGATCTGTCTAATGGAACACGTGCAGGTTCCTATTTAAAACACATACTTCAATCAGCTCGGTTCCAGATCCGTTGTCGCCATTTCTCTCTGAGGAAGACTTGCAAAAATAAACTTTTTTTTCTCTCTCAAAGGCAAACCTGAGAAGAGAAACATTTGGTGAAGAAAGCTGAATGAGAATGTTTATAATTTCTTGTACGGATATGCATAAACGTGTATAGTCTATAGAATGTGTTTTGAGGGTGGTTGTTGCTGGATGTGGATTTTGATCTCGAGAGAGCACTTGACTTATCGCCAAAATAGCCATCAATTTCCTCATCTTCAGCCACCAATGCTTGGATGGTATTTTTTTAAATTTCTTATCTGATTAACTTTGATTTGGTCTGTTTCATATTTACTTTGGAATTCCGTGTGGGAAAGACTTAGAGGTGAAGCCCATCCATACATTATGCAAGTACCTAAATCAAATCCTGTGTTTAGTTAAGGAAAACTTGTGTGGATGTTTTTAACTTAGTTTTTCCTATCTACTTTAGTGATGCATACTTAAGAATGATTCATACGGGGGCGAAGAGTTTATGTTTCAAACGATACTGATACCGATTCCGCTACCTTGTAACTTAATATAAATTAAAGCGTCCTTAAAAATAGTCAGAAACTAAGGAATAGGTGACTCAAATTGTTTGCAGTTCTGAAGAAATTATTAATATGCGAGGTAAACTATCATAACTGTTGAAAAATTAAGTAAAAATGTTCTATTTAACTACAATCAAAATAAAGTCGGTGCTTCTTCCAAATTTATATACCCGGATTGATGAAACCGATTTATTTACATGAGTTTACATGGCTAAGGACTATCAACTATATACAAACTAATTAAAGAAATAAGATGCTACGATTCCAAATTTCCAAGAAGATTTTCAAGGTATTTTATGATTTTAAGTTACTTCCTTTCTTTATTTTATTACATATTTGATTCCAGGAATTTGGATGTCCAATGTTGATATAGATGACGAATCATCCATTCGCTAAAGCAAATGAGATGTTTTTAATTACAATTCACAATTCGTTGCATGAGAAACCAGATTTGAGGGTTGCAGAGGGCGGTGGAACTTTAATTAGACTCATTCCTACCCAGCAGTACATTAAATACATTGAATAATATATTAAAGTGGTTGAGGTACGAGGCGCATTTGATCCGACAAACTACTCTGGCATGGCTACAGCCTACAGGTAGGTAGAGAGTTGGGTAACAGGTAGTACGTAATCAAATCAGTTAAGAAAATTTAGAATTAAGTTACATCTAATCACCTAACGATACACAGACACAAGAGGATAGTTGACATAAGGACATAGTATTATGTGTTTGTATGTACATAGTACACTAATGTAAAGGGGTGGGGATTGAAGCAATTATAACAAATAACAACACGTTTCTTCGTACACAACTATTTTTGTCATTTTTCAGTTTTCTCCCTCGACGTTTTCGATAGTTCGATGTCTTTGTCGACGAGTGTTGTCGATAAGTTTAGTTAGACATGCCCTGGGCAGCCTCACTCTTTCTCCTGGCTGCCCAGCCAGTATAGACCTGCTTCTTCGGTGGGGTGTACTGTCCATGAGTATTGACCTCTCCGACGATCTTGACCTTGAAGGGGCTATCCTTAATAGGTACACCGTTAAATTTCGGGGTTAGTATGTACTGGCCCGGGGCATAGGCTATGTAGGTCACTTCAATGTCCCCATTATCCTGGTGTTCGAAATCGATCTCGGGCTCCGAGGGTCCGTCGAAAGCCACGCTGAGTCCTTCCACGATCTTCTCTCCTTCTTTGAAGTCTTGTAGATAGACCATGAATCTGCATTTCCCACCTGTGAATAACAAATATATCAGGAAATATAGTTCCCCCGGGGCTTGTCATTAGAAAAACATTTTTTATCAGCTAAACGATATGCCCTAGTTCATGTTAGATTAAATGGGGTGGGGGACGACCGGAGTTGGACTGGATTCTGAAGTTGTTTATTTAGGATACCACATGGTTGTACTTGTGATCTCATTATCCGATCGTAAACCATGGATGAGTGAATTCCAAATGTTAATTTACTGTCCTTGGAAAGTAAAGAGCACTTAGTGCTTTGTACGGCTTATATAAAACATTACGAAATGGTTGACAAATTATATTTATAAAAAGATTGGATATTTTTAGACGATTTCTACTCATTCGTCCACTAAGTATTGCGTCGTGTAATAACACATTTCTAGATCAGTCAGGTTTCTGTAAGTAAAATTGGATTCGCTTGTACACAGTCCCCTCGGATGATTAAACCGAATTCGGTGGTGTTGTCGTCATCATGGCATCTCTATCTTCATTTGAATTTAACGATATGAAACATGGATACCTTAGATCTTTCAGTCATCGTCTCGAAGATGAAAAAAACAAGACAAGGCCTTGGGATTTGTATTCTTGTGGATGGAAAAAAGAATTCTGATATTGATAACGTTGATGAGCTATTGGTATATGGTTTACCCTTCTGCTCTCATCATTATCATTGAGATTGGGAGTGACATTTCGGTAAGTGGCTTAGTTTAGCAGATATTTATGAGCTTAGTAGTCTGGATTAGTTTGGTCATCAAAGTCAACTGACATTAAGTCTTAGGAGCAGCGCAGTTCTTGGTGCTACTTCTGACAACCGAGAAGCCAGAACTGACTGACATTTGGCATTGAAGTTGCTGAATCTTGCGTTACAAATTGGCAAAACCTTGCCAATCAACCGGATACATAAAGTCCATAAGGATGAGGACGAACGTATCGTTAAACTTGGATCTGTCTATCAAAAAAGTTGCAAAGTTATTTCTTCAGCCCAACCCACACCTCATGTACTGCTCATATGTCGTATTAAAGGTTAAGATGTTATTGAAATTTTCTCAAAGTCATCTCGATCGTCAAAATCTAAAAACAGTCAAAAAGACACATGGCATGGCACGCTGTGGTAAACATTTGTCTCATATTTCTGTTCTTTAAAAAACTTATATTATTCTTGGGATTGTGTTTTATTTGTATTTCTAGGATTCTGCAAGGAACGGAAATGTTGAGCATTAGTAAAAATAATATCCTGTAAGATTCAACTATGTATCAGAACATTAGGAGTCAACGGAAAAACACAATCGTTATTCTTTTGCTCGAGATTTCATCTCCATAAAATTTTGAAATTTATTTTTAACCAAAAAATGCCAGACAAAATGATGGCTGGTTGGTTGATGGTGGTGGTAGTTTTTCCTGATTTTTGATCAGATGCTTGATGGTTATGTGGAATTTTTGTAACTTTTTGTTGAAATTGACACAGGAAGTTATTTCCTGACTTTGGGAAGATGCCAATGTGACTTTTTATCCCAAGTCATTATTACGTGTTTACACGGGAGTTAGATCGGGTGATACATTTCATGCCTGTCTGGCTCGGTGGACAATAAATTTCTTGCCTGGTCTCAAACAGACATTTCCTTGCCTCAGGAATCCCATTATGTATTTTGAGTACTAAGAGCAACTGTTTGTTTTTTGCTTTAACAACAGACATTTCAATCTCTATATAGTTGGGCAAATGAATCCTATAGATTTTCAAGTCTGAAAATCAACCGAGAAATATTTAAGCATGTTTCGTTGCAAAGTTCCTTTATAATCGAAAATGCCTAACTGCAAGCTAACAATTAAGGGACGAGTGCAACTTGCAGATGTGCAGCTTTGGTTCAAACAAAAAACAAATTCCATGAATACCGAAATGCCAAGAATCCGAAAGCTGCAATCTCCTTCCGTCGAAACAAATTGAGCTAACAAGACACCCTTGGACTTTATAATGCTCAAGAATCTCCATTCAAATTTGTTTTGACTCCAAGAAATGCAAACCATCTTCATCCATCTCGATAACTAATGGCGAGGAATTGGAGATTAAAGTCCCGAACTCTGAAAAATCAGAGATCTCAAAGCTGAACATCAAGCAACCAGGAACATACGTAGCAGCATTGCAAATGATGATGGTGGTGGTGTCTGAATATCTGATATCTGATATCGCATGGCGTAATTCAGTAGATGATTCCGAGTTCATTGGCCGATCTAAAGATAACGTAAATTGGGATGGGGAAATGGCAATAGGCCGCAGCTGCTGCTTTCACCGACTAATTTCTCAATCTTCAGTTACAAAGTGATGGAATCCTTCAACCCTTTTCTATTCCGCCACCACCACTGATTGAAGATTTCTTTGTTCTTCATTCGCCAAAACGAATCCCATTTGATATCCTAATTTATCGCCACATTCTCCTGCATTCTTTCAGATAAACTCTGTCTACACTACTTAGCCAGGGGATTCATCAATCACGACTCGGAGTAGCTAATCGCTTTAGACTGACAGTCTAAACTTTATCTAGATGCTCAAGAGATTTATCTAAGTGACAGGACTTCCGAGGTCTAGAGTTACAACTATTAATATAAACTCCGGAATAATGTGCTAGCCATTTGGAATTGTAATCCAATAATGATTTTAATATTAATAGGATTAGCTTTCAATGAATTCTGAGTTTTCATTCCCATTTTCTAATGTACGGTTACGATATTTAATAATGTCACAGCCAGATACCTTAACCGCTAATCTGACGGAAGCATTAGCATTAAAATGTAATGATATTCTCTAAGCTGGATTCCAAAATAAAAGGGTTGGCATACTAATACATTGTGTTACTGATCTACAGTATACATTACAGTAATGAATACTATGTATTAGGTGTGTTATTTGTAATCAGCGAATATCGAATATCGAGTGTCAGTTATCAATCATTTAAAACTGAACTGTTCAGGCTTAAAGCGTTCCCTAATGATTGCCATCGTTTGCAGAAGAAGTATCAATATTTTGTATATCTTTTACCACGTCCTTTTAGTTTATGTCAGTTTCAAAGAAAACTTTGGAAAACTAATGCTCTCAAATGCTAAAGCTAAATTGCCATTATACTAATAGGCTTCAGTAAAGTACAAACTTCAGACATAACAGAGATACATAATATGGATTTTAAGACTGGGTAGTTCATTAAAATTGTGTAATTATCTTTGTGAGGATTGAATTAGAATCTAATCATAGACTCGTCAATTTTAACGTGCCATTTCTAGGAAAACGGGGATATGCAAAAGCAAAATAAGGAGAAATCATTTTTGACCACAGTTGCTCAATTAAAATATTCAGGAAAATTAGTGCTCCTGCCTAAACCGAATATGTAACTTAATTCACCGGGAAAAATACTCAATGTAATCCCGCCTAATTCAGACTAAAGCCTAGGGTAGAAGTCGTTCTCCCAAATATGACCATGTAAATAAATGCCTCAACAATTAAAAACTTCAAGAAATGCTCACCTGTGGTACCGAAGTTTAGTCCGCTCCCTTGAGCTTCCACCGATGCCATTTCTCAATCCGTGTCTATAATTCCTCTATACAATTGAGCAAGCAACTCCTTTCGTAAATCTTAATTCAAAGACCAAGTTCGAATCTTAATGTCCACCTCTTCTGGAGTTCAGATTGTGCCGAGTACTGTCGCCTGCTTTGAAATAGAATTTGAAATCAGCCGAAGCTTGAGAAAATGAAATTGTTGTATCGATCAGGTTGAGTGTTACCTAACGACTGATTGCGATTGTGATGAACCGACGGTTCGAAACCAGCTTCTTCGTAACACCAGCTTTCGTCTCTTGATTCTTATCGTAGGAGGTAGGAGTTTGTGGGATGATGTTGTTTTATATATTTGGGACTCGAGCTGTTAGAGATTATATCTACAATTATATATGTATTTACAAGAAGTTTGGAGGCAAAATATTTCCTCCATATTCTTGCTAGAAAATCCTAAATTTAACATCATATTCCATCCGATCATCCTCATCAACATCATCCCCCTTCCTTTACCCAATACCACTTTTATATAAGACGTCTCGAAAGCTCGAAAACTCCTCTACGGACTTGCCACTTCCTTTAAATCCGCTAAATCTGCACGCCTATCTTGATTCTGCTGTGTTTCATCAGGATCAACATATTCAACCTCATCCCATAAAACACTACTTACATTTACTACGTAGACATACAATCTGCTAAAGTTAAATGTTGAATCTGTTCAATCTATAACTTTCTTTTGGATTCTAGAATCTTTGTAGATCCATTTCAATTCCGAGTATATCCCTGCGTGTAATACATACTGTGTCAATGTACAGAATATGTGGAAGAGCCATTGAAACATTTGCAACATTTTTTTTTCTCGCAACATCATCGGCTTTATGAAATGTCCCACAAGCCAAAAAAACCATAAGCTATGCAAATATATTTAATTCAGGAAGTACGGAGACCGTGTCGAGTGTCGTCCTGTCACCAGGGCAGGCGACACCTTTTTTCCACCACCAATCTTCAATCACACATTCCTTTCCATTATGAATCCATTCTACGAATCTGATCCCGAAACCTGAGGTATCCCAGAAAGTCTCTTCCTAATTTAAATCCTTTCTTTCAATGAATTTCGAATGATCTCATCCGATCAAAACTCACCGACGTGAGTAAACGGACAAGTCAGAACTCTGAAGTCAGGGGATTATTTCCGTCTTTTAATTCCTGTAATTGTGAAGTCATGCCCGTGTATTTCGGTACCGGTTTTTCAGCATTAAATACAGTCTGATCATTTCACTCTCAGTCTTACTTCTAAATCCTAGCCACGATATTTCAAGGTATGAGATGAAATCATGCAGATTAGTAGAATAGAATTAAAAGAATGCCAAAGTGCCCGATTCAGCCTTAAAAATCTTTTAATAGACTCGGAATTATTAATGTGAGACAAGCCGTGGTGGCTGGCACAGATGCATAACTTGAACGTGACATGGATGCCACACAAAAAAGCAATCATTTCATAGAATCTTCTGCTTCTTCTCTACCTTAAAACGGCTTGAACGATTCTACAGGAACAACCTTATCTTCAGCCCCTTGTGTCACTGAACAATTTTGCACCACATGTCCACATGCTCCTATGTACTCATCTTGGCCTACTAACAACTAAACTAATACACCAAAACGTCAAAACCTGTAGTAGTAATTCCTCATCTCCACCCAGGCCGCTTCTTCAATGCCGATTAAACTCGATCAAAACGGGATTAGCAAGTACTTTGCGAAATTCCACACGGGTTTCGAAGCTGCTGATGGGAGGGTTAATAAAATTCATATTATAGGGTACAGCCTCCGTCCTAGGTGGTTTAATAACTATGAGCTAAATTACTGTTCTGTTCGGACTTTCTGTCTTTATCGAACTTCTTACAGTAGGGAGCTTCTATAGATACATTTGACATTCTAAAAAGTTCAGGTTTGAGAAATGAGCAAATGCGGCTTTGCAAAAATCCTTTTTAATCTATAGCTCCATGGCCTGGGAAAATTCACGGTACATTTGCGAAATGTAATAGGACTGAAAGGTTCTTAGTTTGCATGTTAAGTTAATGGTATGGGTTACATAATGGATGTTCCTATGGAGTCGATGGCGAATGCTGATGTACCCGTGGGTGTGAAATACTTGTGAATAGTGGTACTCTCTTGTTGACGCCTAATAAAATGACTAGATGATCCCTGTCACATGTTACCTCTCCCTATACATGTGTATGTCCCATGAACAATTTGTCATCTTTTCACATGTCCAAAAACCTCCAAGATCCTCGCCTTCATAACATATTATTATTCTACATAAGTTTTTATAAAAGACATGTTGTCCCAGGGAAATAGAGCTTGATAGCTTCAACTTGTACTTTGAGCTTTGACATTTAAAAAAGTTATAATAAAATTCGAGTTTATTGACCGATGAACTTGGGGGGAATATTTTATTGTATCACTGTGTTGTATTAAGATTTCCTTCAATGACAAAGTACATTATTTGAGCACTGAAAATGTGAATCCTAGATTATGAAACTGTACCACTTCGAACGACAGCTGTAAAAATGACTCGTGGTGTTGTCCAAACTGTAGTGCAGTAATACGCCGAATATGATTGTAATTATTACAAACAGTAGAAGAAGATATTCTCGAAATTTGCGGAGCTGAAAGATGTGAGAGAGAATTGATTAACTATTTGAAGATTTTAGTCTTTTTATAATTTATCTTTGAGGTCCTGGGGTGTCTTACCGGTTGGTCATTTACTTGGTAACTTGGTTGAAAGAGTGTATTGTAGGGTGAGAGTTTATTTGACACTTTGATCTTGGCCCAGCCTTTTCCAAACACTTCTAGCTTGTCCACCCAGGTGAAGTACAACTGCAAACGATGGTTCCAGCCAATCAATTCGGTAATTTCCCATAGGTTGACGTAATTAAATAAGTTTAAATGTCCAACCATACCGTCATAATAACATGTGCAAAGAAGTAGAAGATTGTCCAAATCCTTATCAAAAGGG
The DNA here is from genome assembly GCA_034695115.1 of Desoria olivacea. Classification (NCBI taxonomy): domain Eukaryota; kingdom Metazoa; phylum Arthropoda; class Collembola; order Entomobryomorpha; family Isotomidae; genus Desoria; species Desoria olivacea. Next base: position 9,074 of record JAQFZA010001029.1, read on the forward strand.
TAGAGATGCAGGTCATTCCAGAAGACTGCATCCAATGCGTCGTGTTCAACAAGTATACTAAAAATAGAAGTAGAGACATGTCAATTTGAAATGACATTCCACTGACATTAACAAATATATAACTTGAGGCTTACATGTAAACAAGAACATAAAGTGTCCTGACCCCTGATGAAGTATGAAGCGAAATGTCCATCGAAACGGCTTCACAGTTTTCGTCCTGAATATCATGAAAAACATGAAGAATGCCAGATGGAAAGAACATATCATTATTCCAAGCAATCCATGAAACGACCAGTCATGGGGCTTTCTAGTCAAAGCAGTTCCTCTGGATTCTGCGATAAACCCTAGACTCGTGTACATTACAAAAATTGCCACTGCTTCAAAGAGGATATGAACCTGAAATTCGTTTAATACACACTTACCTAAATACAATTCTGGCTATCAAAACATTTCAAGTATTACCCCAAGTTATTACCCATAGCCAAATTGGCATTTCTAGAAAAGAAGTGTCCTTAGAAAACAAAGCTTTGTAATATCGGGTGCAGAAACCGCCGATGGGGATTAGGCCGATAAAGGCCACAATCATGTATGTTCCATGTAAGAGAATCATCTGTCTCTGAGCACCATTTGGCTATTGCAAGAATATGTTAATTTGAGTAAGATCCTTCACATGCTTATCATCAATTAGTGACAACCTACTCCAGCTGTGTCGCCCAAACGAATCATACCACCCGTCCACTCAGGAAAGTCTGTACATTCCAGGTCGAACTGTAAGTTTCCTAGATTTTATAAGGAACATATAAGTATTTTTTGCATATTATTATGCTTAATGAAAATGACAGTCTGATTGATTATCACTGGAAACAGTTACTAAAGATAAGTACTAGCCTGATATTCCATCGGTAGCTGCATTCCCACGGGAGAATAGCAGGCTGTACTTGGACTGGCTGAAAAGGTACTGAAAGTCTGAATTTTTGAAGATCTTCTTAATAGCGAATTTGCAGTACAGTATCCCATTTACAGTGTTCGAGTCGATCAATCGGGCAAGGCTGTTTGCTGCGGCTATCTACAAGGGTTGGGAATCGAATTGTAATCGGGATGGATACGACCTTATATATTAGAGATGCAGAACATGCTATGGAGTTTGTTACGTCTCGTCTTTTCTGGTATTGTTTCAGAAAGTTGTAATAAGATTCCCACTTCGCCAGAGTTGGTCCTGAACCTTCCTTCACACATTCAATTTGATAAGCGTTTTCTTTCTAGAAGATTAAAGGGATCTAAATTATCAGGTTATCAATGTTGCGGAAAATTTAAATTTTTAAATAAACAATGCTTCTTCGGCCGCATTAAAAACACCAGGATTTGACTGTCTGGCCTTTAACATTTTTTGGTCTGACCAACGATCAAGAGGTACCCGTACTGAGCTATCTCGAATAACTGATCCATTGTACCAGCGTCAAAGAGCAGATAGTCAGTCAGTCAAGGGGTTTTAAAGGCAGTTGACCTCTGCATTCTTTATTATGAATTTCAGCCCCCTTACATCCAAAGGATCAGGAGCAAATGCTATAGCAATCCATTTTTCGGCAAAGCCGATAAGTTCAACAATTATTTCCGTGTCAGAATCCCCTTCTCTTTCATTTGGACTAGCAAAGGCCGCGGCGAGGAAACAGTTATTGCTTTTGATGCAGCTTGTTGAACTTGGAGTATCACTGGGAGAATAGCAAACCTTCTTTTGTCCACAATTTTCATAGATCCTCTTCTGAAAGATGATATTCTTCATGGCTTCAGGGTCGGTTCCCATATAGTTTTCATAGTTCTGTATTCAATTATTCAAGATATTTTATCAAATCTACCATTCGCTACCTACGTTCAATTCGGATACTTATTAGTTAAAGGGAGTAATCATGTTTACAGGTTTCGCGAATTCCATCAGAAGGGGCGGGCATTGGCCTGAAGCAAATTTTATTTTGCTCCAGGATACCACAGCTAAGAATATAAACAAGGAACAGTAACTATTCATCATTTATAGGTTTAAAGTTTATCTTGTAATATGTCTAAGCAGTCAGTACAAGCAGTACTAATAAAATACGATTTTCATAGCGCTGCTTAGAAATTCAATCCGGACTTTGTACAAAAAACGCCAAGACACTTCTCGTAAGAGTTCAAAAATCTAGCTTGTTATTTTAGGTTACCAAAAGATAAGGTTGCTAATGGGAATGAGGGGTCGAAATGATACGGGGTCAATCATGTCG
>JAQFZA010001030.1:0-11319 GCA_034695115.1 Desoria olivacea
AAAACCATAAAAAATCCCATACACATCCGCACACCTTCAAACATCCACTTTTATCACGCCCAAACAATTTGCACTTTTCGCCTTAAAAACATCAAAATCATCTAAAATTATCTTTCCAACCCAAATGCAAATTTTGAATGCACTTCGTGACTAGTTCATCCAACTTTGCTTTTACTAATGAAACGGGACTCAAGCAGATCAAGCCCCACAATTCCCTCTTTTTATTACAATACAACCCACATTTTTTTACTCAATCTACTTTTGAATCTAGAAAACATCATTCTCAAACTGAGCATAAAGCAGAATACATTCAGATTTACCTTATTACCACCCTATTTTTCTCACCGTATCAAAAGAACATCCAAAAAGGTGTAGTCAACTCTTCGGCAAGGTTTCACACACATACAAATTCCTTCATTCGGCATATCGCAACGGTAGGTAGAGCACATCTATTTCATATCTTGTTCTGCATTCTACAACCCTCTAATCTATAGTTAGTTACACCAGCCTAGATCCTTAGAAGACTAGACAAGACTATCTAGAGCCACATATTGCATTGTAGATTGCAGTCCCACAGACTCTACTGTCCATCTCATATACAATCATACTGAATTACTTACTCCAACTAGCTTAACTACATTCATTTACTTAATTCAGCCTTTACCTCTAATAAGCAAAGATACAAGCGACGGATAGTAACAATACACTATCAGCTCAACCAATCAACCTGCATACGTATTATCTTTCCCTATACACAATTTTACCTGATAAACTTAAGTAGTTTATAGTGAGTATTACATTACAATACGAGTTCACTCATTCCTCTCCATCAACATTCTCATTTCACAACAAAATCTTAAGTAAGTAAACCTACTCAACATCAGCAGTATCAGAGCTCACAAGACAACAGAGTTACGTCCTCATCCCACCTCCAATTAATTGATAATGGTAATGACACAGCGTTACAGTAATACTACACAACAACATTATATCATACGCGAATAGTCCATACCAGTTCTTACGACTCATACCACATACTTCAACGCATGTAAATCAAGGGGCTCACTTCTTTAGAACATCCAACAGTCAGATTGATCTCAAGATATGTAAGTTGACATTAGTAGAACGCTCAAATATCATATTCGTATGGCCAACAGTTCATTCAAAACCACATGGATTCCCATTCTCATTCCCAGACTTGAGGCTGATCACATCTCTGCTCTCCAGTGAACATTCTAAGACAGTTAGACATCTTATCTTATACTTCAACTTCATACTACACGATACTGCAGCAGGTGTAGCTGATGCTAATACCCCTTTCAAACTTCCAACCCTACTATCTTATCTCCCTCTCGTAAATCCACAATTACCTTATATTAATTATTGGAATGTGCCGTAAACTACTATTGTAGTTGTGCAGTGCAGTTCTTGAGTTCTTCTCAGTCCCTAATACCATTAGATTACTATAATACTCTCTTGGTGCAGTGTGAAGGAATCCAGCCAGTCAAGTGTGTCATTGTATTCTCGACAGAATTTAATCCTCATGGTTCTCTTATTCAGTGTCAGTGTGGTCCCAGCGTTGTGCCAGTGACAACCATCATTAGCAGCGACTAACCACTCCAGTCTTCCAGTTCTATCTGCACATTTTTCTTGTCAACTCTTTTAAAATAAAGTTTTAATCCAATTCAAGTGATACCAAAGAATTTCCGAATCGTGACCCTCTTGGAATAATTTTTGTCGTGTTCTACGAAACCCATACATACTTCTTCATTCGTATACAAACAGTTCATGAAAAAAGTTAATAAAATAAATCGGACAGCCTTCCCCTCTTAAATTGCATCTTACCTTCCAATAAAAAGGTATGACTTCTCCTCCCTTTTAATTACCAGTAGTAAAAGCAAAATAATTAACAATTACTTAAGAAGTAACTTCTTCATTAACATTCTAATAATCACAACTTATCTAAAATACACATCAAGTGCAAATCTTCGGTAAGGAACTACTTTATTATGAGGAAACTAAATCCACTTTTCTCTCTCAATTTACAACAATTTATAATCCAATCCAGCAGATTTCATTGTCATATTCACATTTAACATTCAACATTAAATGACCTCTTTTTTACGACTGTCTCATCCACATCCACAATCCACTGCCATCATCCAACCTACGTCAAAGTCAGCCATCAACAAGAGAATTATTTGATTTTGTATTTCTTCAAATAACTTCGAATATTATTATTATACAACAATGATGCATACTACACTTTACCCAACACGTACCTACATACTACTGCCATACATACATACTATGAATGATTACATGTATTTATTCAATTTCCTTCAAATCAAGGTGGGTAAACTTGTTTTTTACTCTTTGTCAATAAGTCAGAGTCACTCTTGCAGTCGCCTATTACATTGCAAGTTGAATGTCTCATTGCATTGCACCTCAACAGTTTTTTTTCCTTCTCTACAATTACAACCTGTCTCTAAAAGAATGGCAAATAAGCCAACTTGAATCCAAAAGTTACGTTACAAGACCGACCCAAGTCATCCAAGAACACACAATCCTCAATGTTGTTCTCTTGCACAGATGAAACATGAATCAAAACATTCAAGCCCTTACTCTTGAATAAAAGATGCATTAAGCACTACATGAATAGAATTGTAAACAAATCAAAGATATCAGATCAGGCTACGTCAGACACACATGATGTCAATCTTCAAAATCTCAAGCATCTCAAACATCTAACAAATCCCACAGCTTCCAACTTCCCTCAAAGACCAAAACCAAACCTGCAGTTATCTTCTCTCAGGTTACAATATCATAACAACAATTAAATATGCAAGCAGAACACCTTGAAACTATATAGCATCCTCTTTTCCAACCGTCCCAACCTGCTGCATCAAGCACTTAATCTATAACAAATTGATTCTAAGCCGGTAAATAGATCACATACATAGGATTGCATTGCAGGATGATAGAACAACGCAACACTACACATACATGATAGAGGACAGATTTTTTAACACTCCGTGACATGACATTCCACCTGATTATCACGCTTCGACTAAAATCAATTTACTCTGCCAATTCTTTCCCGTCCTTTGGAAATTGGAAACCTCCACAGAATTTAAAGCAGCTCGAGTTCACACAAATACAAAACATACAAAACGCTCAGTAGGATAATTGTCTACAGGGAACGACATTCAGAATCGTTTAAAAAGAGTGTGAAAGTCATTATGCAAAATCCCAACACTTAGCACATACAATAACCAAACCAGCAGTCCATGAACAAAAAACCCAAAGACATTCGATACATTCCATTCCACAATACCAATCTCAATCATGATTTCATGATGACTTTGATGACATAATCTCAGGTGACAAGAGACGGAGACGACAGTTACAAAGAATACTACAACAATTACTACTTACGATACTAAACAAGTCTTGAATCTCTTCAATACGAGTTTTTCCTTATTGGCTACAATCTACGATCTAAAAAATACAATCATTTTAAGGGCATTTAGAAGACAAGTAAACTCGTGGCCGATTATCTCTGCGATTTTTTATGCACGAGTACAGGAGTCAAAAGTAAGCGTGTATACGAATATTATGTACACTTGACTTTTAATTCGTCGAATGCTCTTTGTTTGCTTAAAATTTCCATAACATCAAAGTCATTTGCATGACCTGTAACCTGCCTCTCGTCTTGCTGCATGGACATGGACAAGATGAAGCAACTTAGCTTGCCACTTATTTGTCAATCCATAATCATAATCATTCATTACCAATCACCAATAGACAAACAGCCTTATATGATTTAATTATTCCCATCTTAGGCCACACATTCCAAATACTAACATTGTCTAAACAATACCTCAAGGCAGCATCAATTCGAATATCGAATTTGCTTAGAAATTAACGTCAACTACCCATCCCTCTTGAGTATTGAGGAAACGACACATTCTACCACACCACAATCCAATTACATACAATACAACCTGTGACAGTCTGTCAGGGTCTACCCTTGTCACACTGGTATAATTTTAGATGCAATTATCTTCTGTGAAATCCATCGATACAAACTACAAATCGGTACTTACTTCGTATTAAGTACTTTTTCTTAAATTGCAATCGTTATTTTTTCAAGCAACTTTTATATTTGGAACCTGTGTTGGATAAAACCACTGTCTTTATTTGCAATGGGTATGGCAAATGACAACATAAGTTATGCACATAATAATAACCACAACCACCCGAGTGGAAACCTCGAAGATACTTTTAACTTATATTTGCAATCTTTTTCTAACAAGCTATAATCAGTTCCTCTGTTTTGGCAAACTATTTCTAAAATATCTACTTAATTTGCATGAATGAGACGTAACACCGAGCCAAACCACTGAGTTGTCCTAAATTCAGCAAAAAGGTGCGTGAAGATTGATAAGTGCTTCTACCTACCTAAATCCACAAATCATACCTCTAGGAACTTTAGTTAAAATTGCACCATTTCCCCTCTAAACAATAACAAGAGGCTCATCAACTCTCTAAACTTACAAAAATTCAAGAACGAAAAAGGATTGCAGATTTGGAAATCGTAAATGCGAATCCAGTAACCAATTACTACTTTGTTCTAAACAATGCAATAAATCATCTGTTTTAGAATTTTAGACTGCGAACTTGCGATGGACACAACAGACACGCATTCCTACGCCAATCCGTCTGCCATTGCGACTACATTTCGTTAGTAATTTTGGCCTTGCCATCATCGCCATCACCACACTTAATAAATTCAATATTAAGTAATACCATAATTACTAGCTTCTGCTCAATAGATTTCGCAAACACTTTGAGGCATTGAGACTTCGTCAAGTCGACCCCCCTGTCCAGGTATAGACAAACGCACATCTCAAGAGCTGCGAGATAGCTGTAAATTTCCCAAGTCAACAACCAAACAACATGTCCATGTCGTCTGGTCATTGTTTTGTATTAGTTTTCAAGGAGTTTACTAACGTATGCAATCATTACTAATATAAACATGCAAAAAAATCACCTCCTATTCTCGTCTGCTATCAACACCGTTGATCAACAGCTTCAGCAATTAAACGGATCGTTCATTCATCTTAAGATTTTTTTGGCTCTTTCTGACGCATTACCTCACCTCAGAAATCACAAAGTCTCTAACGCGGTATACGTTGTAACACCTTAAGACTTTCACATAATTTAAATCTTGACTGCCGGAAATGCAAACCACAAAAAAACTGTTTTAGCATTCCATTTTTTCTCTAAAATCTACCTTATTTAAAAACATGTAAAATGCTCTCTGTAAACAGTTTCATAGTTAATCTACGCCAGTTTGAGTTAGCCATCCATTGCTCAAACCATTAACCTCTTATTAGTATTACATTGCTTGTAGTACCATTTGACGTTAAAAAAGTAATTTAACGACGCATGGTTTTAACATATTTAAAGGTTGCTTTTCTTTCAATTTTTGCAGTCAGACCACTACACTGACATCGAAAGTGAAACCCTAGGGAGATCCAAGAGTCGTCAAAAGCCTTCACGAGATCGGGAGCGACAGACTTCAATTTGGGCAGTTGCAGAGGTGGAAAAACCGAAGAAAAGTAAATCCAAGCAAACCAAATCCAAAAAGGCTGACAACGAGACGGTCCCTGCAGGAGAAAGAAAGACTTTTTTGGAGAACCCGATTTATGAACATGAACTTAAGAATTGGACACTTCCCCGGGTAGAGTTGTGGTGCCGGGACCCAAACTGCCATTACAATCAACACCTTTGGGGAGAGCCACATCAGCATCACAGACATCAGCATTCAGGAGGGGTTATCGTACAAGAAGTTGTGCGCGAGAGACAATCAACAGGATCAAGATTGTCATCTGCATACCACAATAGTAGTCATCCTCCTCATCAAACTCCCTCAGAGCACGACATTTCCATAAATTCAGTGCCGATGGTATTGAACACCCATCATAATAGCAAAAGTCCTCATGATGCTCATGGCATGCATATGAATATGGGCATGGGTATGAACAATCTTAGTACGAAAGATGGGTCCTTTGCCAAGGCTGATAATAATTTCTCAAACTCAACCACTGTCATTCCCTCAGGAACAAATGACATGACAATGGCCCATACGGACACCATGGCTTCTTCCATTACAACTCATAGCAGTACCAAAACCAACAATACGGACAGTACCATTCTAACAATCAATACGAATAACGGGGACGAGTCCACCTCGTCAGCAGATGTATCTTCCGGATCTACGTTTGCAACGGGATTCGACTCCTCCACTTCTCCTGGATCTAGTTCATCTAAACCGGTTGGCCATGACATTGCAGACTACAAGACTTCCAGTCGGAATGGTCCAACTGTTTACCAAACCGCTTCTTCTGGTTACCCTTCTTTACCTTATTCTCAGGTATGAACTTCATCAATTTAACACAAACCTTTTTTACTCAATTCCAATACACCCAACCAAGGGCAACGATTAACCCATTAACCCTACCTGACATTCAAAAATCACTTCTCAACTAGCTTTTCCTATTCATTCCAAAGTTCTCAGAACCTCTTAATTAGAAATACCAATCCGACTGAAATATGGTTCACGCAACATTCATATTACTTGCCGAAGTGCCAAGTCTCTTCCATAATTTGATAAATCGAGCACAGCCCTAAGAAAAATCATGAAAAGTCAAATTAATCACGATACCAAATCAAAGCCATTCGCCCTTAAAAAACTATCTTTATATGCAAATCAAATTATACTCTTTCCAATTATAATAACAAACAATTTACAATTTTAATTCGACACTACCTTAGCATATTCCACATTCATGCCTATACCCGATCCCTACACTGACTACACATTGTATTTACGAGTTTGTCTGTTCTGATATCCCATATCCCACAAGCCCATCCGTTTTCATGTACACTTGGCACAATTCTCACGATAGTTCTTGGAACACTCCTCCCACTTTAACTACTTTAAATAATTCTCAGCCCAGGCATTAAATAAAACCTGGCATGTTTATTACAAAGGAAAGACAAGGTGTAGGGACAAGTGGAGAATCGAGAGAGGCTTATTTAGCATGCATAACAAATAACAAAGGTGCAATTCTCTTGTAAATAGTTTGCATAGGAAAACATACGCAGCCCATAAATTTAATACACCTTGCTTCAACTTAAGATTTGTGGGTAACACTTTTCCCTTTCCTTTATGATTACTTAATCGTGAAGAGTTTTAGTTAGCTTAATGTACTTTACCCTCTCTATCACACGATTATCCATGGTTAAAGTCATTTCATTCGGGCCTGATTAAACATGCCTTGGCAGACATCATTACCTTAATAGCTAAAGGACGAATTCCTTCTCAACAATCCTAACTTTGCCTTACGGTTTACCACGATCTTAAATACTATTCGAGCATGACAAGTCTGAGTCTCAAACATCAAAAGACTTATTCACAAATTAGGACGCGGTATGCACACGTTCTGCCTCTACTTCATCTTACCCTAAATTTCATCCCGAAAGAATTATACTTCATGCTGTAGTGATTTTAAGATAATTGTTACGAGCCACTGCTAAATAACCATCCATCCAATCTGGATTAATGGAATCTAATATAATGCACCTTATCAAACCAATCCTACATAATACAATCGATTATGTGCACCTTGAGGTCAGCGACTAAAAAAGTCATTCTATCATTGTATAATCAAAAGTATCAAAACAAAATCTTCCCAGAAGCCTGAAAATATTCCAAACAGCCAAGTGCATTTTCTTAAAGTATTGCAATACACCCTGGGAAAATCTACTTTCTTGAGAGCAAACTAATAATAATTAGTCAACCTCTTCTACGCTGTAAAACTTAGCACACGTCCTACTTCAGTGGAATATTGAATATTCATTTGCTTTTTAAACTTCTAAACCTGTCCTAATCTCATTAATTATTTTCCCCACCACCTAATTAACTATTTTAATCCCATCGATCCTCACGTCAGCGTATATAAATCTAGATTTGGTTCCCAGTAGTTCCCATCCCATCAAATCTACTATAATAAAAAATCGATCGCCTCTGCTAAAAATATATAATTTGCAATGTATGATGTTCTAATATTTATTATCCATCACAGGGCTTTCGGACACCTACATCCGCCTCGTCACATCCGTACTGTCCCAACTGTAGTGGAATCGTCCCTCTGAACCACTTGGACCCTGTCTCAGATGTCTCCAGACTAAAAGCAGAACCTGGCCTGTTTTGGAACTTCAACAAGTTTCAGCACCCCTTACAGCGAGATCATTCATTCCATTCTGTTGGTCAGTATGAGTAACTATCGGTACCATTTCTCTAGCATTGGTCATCCTGAATGCCTCCGTCATCTGCAAAAAACTTAAAATGACACTGTCTTTCATTAAAGCAGAATCAATTAATCATGTTCACAGCTCAAGTGCACTAAACACCAATTGTGTCAGGCCATTGAGTAGGCGGAGGATATGTAAATTAGGCATTGTAATTTACAAATCCTTGTTTCCTTTCAAGTTCATGCACGACCTAGCTCAAAAAATCCATTTATAATCTTGCACTTTTCAGAATTTTGGAAATCATCAATTTGTCAAACCTTACTTATGTCACTCTCTCTCTCTCTTTAACTCTCTGTACTGAATATCTATCCACATTCCACACTTGATTCGAATTTTTCGCTCAAGATTGCTCAGCAATTTTGAAGCAATCCCCTTGGAATTCTCTTCTCATCCTCGAGAATGTCCTTTAAAATTAGTCGACTTACAATACAATACAAATACATATCAGTTCCCACTTCCCAGATATAGCTCTACTTGGTCTAGACGATATAGACTCAACTCGCATTTTTTAAAGAATCTTTCTTCTTTATCAGAATTAGACACGAGAAAATAACCCAGGAAATTTTTCATTGCTCTTGAACCAAGTCCTCCTTAGCTGATGTTAGGCAAAGGCCAATCTGGTTTTTCTGTAACTCTCTGAACGAAGAAAATTACCTGAGCTCAAGGTAATTTCATTATTAAATCCCAATCTAAATGACATGAATGTCTCGGCTGGCATGGCCAATTTATGATGTAATATCAAATATGAAATATGCCCAATAATTTTAATGTCTTCCACTAACTATCCAACACCTTTCTACATCAACATCAACATCCACACAGTTTGAGCATTGCCCAGTTTAAGTTCGAGGTATGACATAGGAAGTGGTTATCTTTTTAGAGTCGCCTTTAACTTGATAATGAACCGTTGGTTATTGTCAATACATTTTTAGCATTAATTAAATTCCATTGCCTAAGCTTATTAGTCGAATTCCTTCCTAAATATCCATCGAAAACTATTCTTACTTAATCTTTTTAATGCACAGGTGGATTCACCTTGAATGGCCAATACAACACGAATGTCAAGAAGCATACAATGCTGAAGTTTTGCTCAAGCCACAAGATATCCCTCGTCGTCTCCAGTTTCTCTCTGCTGGTTACCATTGGGTTACTCATCACTCTATTTTTAATGAAAAGTAAGTCCATCAAATGGTGATTATTATCTGAATACCTTTGTCAAATATGATTATCTAGTCCCATTATCGAATTATGTTTAAATGCCTACAAGACACCTTTAATTTTAATTCATCCAACCTTCTTCTCTGTAACAATCCACAATCCATAAATGACCAAACTTGATTCTCTAAGGCCATGAAACAACAACTCACAAACTACAGTTACAAAATAATACAATAGAGAGATTGTGTGTAAACTAATCCCCTTTTTGTTCTCTTTCACAGAACGAGGAATGATGGACACTATGGACAGTTGAAATTCCAAACAAATCTCCTCGTATACCATTTATCGTTCCAAAGTTATAGAAAATTATTTAATCATCCCAAACCCAACACCCAACACCTCGTAGTCTCCTGTATTGGCCATAAAATTACCGTAGATCAAAAGATCTAAAAGAGTCTGACTGAAAGGCCATCATAACATTGAACATTCCAAGATTAAGTTCAAAAGCACATTCCTTCTAGTTCATTAATCACCTCAATTTTTCCCAACTTATTTAATGAGCCACGTTATCATTTTTAAAAGATGCTTGCGGACTTTTCCTCATCTTACTTTAGTTGCTGTGCTGTGATGCTGCACAATGCAAGGGCGTTTCTTATTATTCGTCAACAATGACTTGAGTGGTACTCGCTTGTTTTTAACTGCATTTTGATTATTATGCAATTCCGTTATTATAAGCTAGTTCTTATAGCGCGCTAGCTTATCTAACGTTACTTCGTTTTTTGATTACCGTCTTATTAGTGGACAGAGGTTGCACACGCAAGTATAAAGTCAATGGATTGACCATTAATTACTCATTACCAATTATATTTCTCTTTGACTCAAGGTAGATTCATTCACCTACGCTTTCATTCAACACTTTTAGAGTTTTAATTATCAAACCATTTTTGAGGGCTTCCTTGTTTCCACAATAAATTCAGTTCTTTGGAAGTTTTCTGACACGTGTTCAAACTTTTTTTTATTGCTTTAGTATTGCACTGCGCGCAAGTTGCAGTCCTTAAATTGTAATGATTGTCCTTGATTTGGATCAAAGATAACCTCTAATTAGAAACTGATTTGTCGGGACTTAATGTCAAATAAATTATGTCGGTTCCGATTTTTCTATAAGATTTTCTTCAGAATGGATTGTGTATGTGTACCATTTTTTTTTATCTTGTATGCAATGCCTACTCTTATTCCTCCTCATAATATCAGCTTATGTCAGAGAACGGCGGAATTCAAAGTCAGACTGATCTACAGTGGTCTGATGGACTTGCTTGAACTTACCCTTATTGGTTAGGTTATGAGACCAGGAAAATAGTACGTTGAGCATCGCAAATGGAATCAAAATAAGATGCTGTATAATTAATTACAGAGGTAATAAACCTTATTGAAAATCTTTACGTGTGATGGGTGCAATTATTATTAAAGTGTGACACATATACGAACTTCTGGAGTTGGGGGAAATAGCATACAGCCCTGTTTAGTCATTGAAAATTCTTATGTTAAATCAAGTTGGGGCCTTGGAAGGCCCCTGGAGCGATTTGAGATCCAGCAGTATAGTCGGAGGACGATTATACTCGTATATGAGTGTGACATATATCCTCCGACTCGCGAATAGCATTTTTGGCATCCTAGAAATTCCCGAAAAATCAGTTCTTCTAGTATTTTTCATTTCTGATTTCTCAGTTCGTCCTACAAGTCCTACTGAGCCAAACTTAATTTGAATTGGGGAGAGTA
>JAQFZA010001031.1:0-11301 GCA_034695115.1 Desoria olivacea
AAACTTGTTACAGGGAAGAGGAGAGTTCAAGTGGAGGCTGTAAAATATTCCCATACCGTTTTCTAAATCCTGAATAACTATTGACAATAACTGCCGGAGTAACCAATTCTGAGATTTTAGACGACCTTAGTTCCGTTTCGCTTTCCACAAAATGAAATGAATGAAGAAGACTGGAGGTGGACAACGACCCAAGAAGTCAGTATTCCAAGAAGGACCGAATCCTCTACTTAATTACGCCGTATGTTCAACAATCTCATTTATTATTCTCCCAATGATAATCCGATGTATTAAACATTTAAAGTAAAAATTGTACATTCTTCCAGGTTTTGGTAAAGTTGATGTCCTACCTCCCAGTTCCTGACCTCCGACACTGTCGACTCGTAAATTCAGCATGGAGAGCAGCCGCCACACCTTACCTCAAGAAGCTCTCCTGGCTAAACTGTCATAAGGCATCTCCACAAAATTGTCATAGAATATGTAACAAAGAACAGGATGTGGATGACCTTTGCTTCTCCAACCACAATTTACATCGGGACATCACTGAGCTCGGGCAGCTTGGGATTCAAAACTTTCGTCTAAAGCTTCCATCATTCCCATGCCTACCAAGTTCTACTTTGAAGGAGACTGCTGTCTTGAAATTATTGGAGGATTATGGTGCAGATTTTAGAAATGTTGAGTTTCCAATTTCGATTCTCCCATTGGAAGTTCTTGAAGCTGGTCTGACCTATCTGCCAAATCTTGTGAGTATAACTATCAATTTCGACACGCCTTTCAATCAGACTACTGCGTGGCCTTTCTGGACAGCCTCAACCCCACCCCGAGGGATGCCTTCAATTAAGCGGATTCGTATCTGGAAGTACAGAAGTACTCCAGTAGTAAGAGGAAGTGTGGATGCGAATAATCATTACAACTCCCTGAAACGTCTTCTTCAAATCGCACACAATCTGGAGATATTGGAATTGGAAAATTCACTTCGTATTCAAAGGCAGGATTGGAATGACATCAGACAGTCCGAGAATCTCTACCTCATCCGGTTATTGGCGGATGAGGGTAAGGCTCTTTGTCCTAAACTGAAGGACCTTAACTTGGGTCGGTGTAACTGGCTGTCAACGGCGGATTTGAAACTCATGCTCCAACTGGATATCAACCTTCGCCAGCTTGTACTACAAATATTCATTTCCGATTCCACATATACAGTAGAGGATGTTTGTCCTTTCATCCTCAGTCTCCTAGAACGGCATCGGTCCAGTCTGGAAGTTTTAGAATTGCGAATCGATTCGAATATTAAGAAGGATGAGAACTGTCCTCCGATTCCTCTGCGATTTCCTTGTTGTCAAAAACTAAGGAGGCTTCTGGTTCAACTTCAACTTTGCCACGACGGAAATCATGGAACCATCAGATTCGAACCCGTAGATTATGCCACGCAGTTCCCAGCTTTGAAGGACTTCAGTTTGTTTTACTATGATTACAATGAGAAGAAGGGAAACTCATCGACATTTGACAGACGGATTGATTTCTACAATCAGTTCTTCCCAGACGATGGACAAGTCTGTCCAACCCTTCAAAGATTGACTGTTGAAGTTCCCCATCCGAAAATTAAAAGTGCAGAGACTTTTCCGGCTGCCTTTTTGCAATTCAGCCGGCGTCTGGACTTCATGTTCCCGAATGTTCATAATCACGAGGGGGTGAAGGCCTACAGGGCAATGAAGCCTACCGATTTTGAACAGTTTGTGGCTAATGAAACCCGTCGGGTTACTCGTTCAATGACAATAAAGTTTAAAGCCGCTGTCTGTGAAGCCGATTGAGTTTCGTCAACAGTAGACGAGACTTATATTTTAAATTCGGTTTGTATTTGGCCATCTTTGTTGACTTACGAGTAAAGACGGAAAGTCAGTTTCGTCACTTCAAAATCTACTGCAACTGCCTTCCTTCAATTAGAGGTTGCTTCAACTATATTGAATATTCATGGTTTGAGTGTATAAAGTGTGTGGCATGACTATTATTATGAAGCCTGGTGTCGGATTCTATTGTACGTTCCTCCAAAGCTACATTTGAAGTATTTTGAAGTTGCAATGTCTTCAGTTACTTTTGAACGAGAGTTCATTTTATATTTGGAAATCATAACTTCTCTTCTGTTCAATTGAAGACATTTGACCTTTTGTAATCCTTCGTTTATAATAATGACTAATTTTCGCCCTTTTTTGCCTCCGATTTTGGGATTCCTGATTTTCCCTACGCGCAATCTGCTATTTAAAATATGTGATTTAATCTACCAGATTAATAAATGTGATAATCCTTAAAAACTAAAGTTAGTATTGTTTCATGAACTGCTTTCCATCCTTGATTATTCTTATTAATTTCCATACTTTCACGGCACAATTGGACTAAAACTTTATTTTACAAGTCAAGCTTTAGACCATTAGCAATGGTCGTCTTCCAAGAAAAGTCCTTACTGAGCTCGGGCAGCTTGGGATTCAAAACTTCCGTATACAACTTCCACAGTTCCACTATACCCATTCCAACCCAGTTCTACTTCGAAGGAGACTATCTTGAAATTATTGGAGGATTATGGTCCAGATTTTAGAAATTTCGTGTTTCCAATTTCGATTGTCCCATTGGAAGTTCTTGAAAGTGGTCTGACCTATCTGCCAAATCTTGTGAGTTTAACTATCAATTTCGAGTTCGACATGCCTTTAAGTCAGATTGTGTGGCCTTTCTGGACATCCTCAACCCTACCCCGAGGGGTGCCTTCAATCAAGCAGATTTTGATCTGGAATTGCAATATTAGTACTACAGTACTAAGAGGAAGTGTGGAGGCGGATAATCATTACAACTCCCTGAAACGTCTTCTTCAAATCGCACACAATCTGGAGATATTGGAACTGTACGATTCACTTCGTATTCAAAGGCAGGATTGGAATCCGGACGGATATGCGGAGCCTTGGAATGACATCAGACAGTCTGAGAATCTCTACCTCCGATTATTGCCGGATGAGGGGAAAGACCTTTGTCCTAAACTGAAGGACCTTACTTTCTGGGGGTCTGACTTCTTGTCAACGTGGGATATGAAACTCATGCTCCAACTGGATATCAACCGTCGCCTGCTAGGCTGACTGTTGAAGTACCCCATCGGGAAATTAAAAGTTCAGAGACTTTTCCGCCTGCCTATTTGCAATTCAGCTGGCGTCTGGACTTCATGTTCCCGAATGTTCATAATCACGCGGAGGTTAAGGCCTACAGGGCAATGAAGCCTACCGCTTTTGAACAGTTCAACTCAGTTCGTAGCTAATGAAACCCGTCGGGTCACTCGTTCAATGACAATAAAGGTTAAAACCGCTGTCTGTGAAGCCGATTGAGTTTCGTCAACAGTTGACGAGGCTTGTATTTTAAATCCCGCTTGTATTTGGCCTACATTGTTGACGAGTAAAGACGGAAAGTAAGTTTCGTCACTTGAAAATTAACTGCAACTGCCTTCCTTTAATTGTGAAGTGTGTCCGTTACTATTATTTTTGAGCCTTAAAGTTACATTTGAAGTTACAATGTCTTCGGTTACTTTTGAACGAGAGTTCATTTTATATTTGGAGATCATAACTTCTATTCTGTTCAATTAAAGACATCAATACCTTTTGTAATTATTCCTTAAATAATGATTCATTTTTGTCCTTGTTTAAACCAAAATTCACTTAACATTTTTACCACCACATAACTCCTGACAATTATTGTAAAGAGTTTAGTACAAACTTTCTCTAAGCCACTACTAATAGATTAATTTTATATTTTTCTAATATTAACTTACACGTCATATATGGCATACCTCAATTAAGTAATCAAACTATCAACATTCTTAACTCTATAGTTTTAACTGTTGTAAGTCCGGTGTTGTAATTGTAACCCAACCCAACCTGTTGAGTAGCTCAACATTTTGCATGCCTACTATCAGTACATACTATGTACATACTATATCTACTACAATATGACATATGTATATGTCACAATTATCTGAATTAATTGCAAATACATGTTCTACGTATGTAACTAACAACCGAATTGTTAAATTATCGTAGAAATTAATTCACATTCTGTTATGCAATCTATAGTTGTACTAATTGTACTAGTGGCATAATAAGCTGCAGCTGGGCCGACCGTTACTGGTTAACAATGGTCAATGGGGATGAAAATCAGCACATTAAGCCTCGTGTAACTGGGTGAGACTGCAATGGGTCATTTCTGGCCTGCGCGGCATGGGGGGCTACCGCTTCTATCGGTAGTCAACCACACTCCAAAAACATACAATAAATACTTGTCGTTGTAGTTGGAAAGCTATTATCTATATAAGGACATTCTCTTTGGATGTAGTATATTATTGTAGGTAGACACCCATCATTGACTTTAATGTTAAGATCCCTCCAACTAATACCAACCAGGAAGTAAAGTTACTCGGTTCAATAACATCAACATCAGTTTTTAATATTCGGCCGTATTGAGTTCAAGGAAATAATAATTATATTACATTTTCGAATTTTCAAATTAATTTAAACTATCCGAATAGGCCTCTTTAACAGATACAATAATAGTACAAACATTGAATGTCCCAGTTTAAATAGATTTAAAAGATTTTTTAGTTTTTTAACAGCAAAGTTCCTCAGAAAATTACGACTTTTAGTACAGAGCTGACATGAAGAATCTGTTTGTTCTGTCATCACCAATCAAGTGGTAAAAAAGTGATAAGTGTAGATCAGACAATTGTTCCTAAAGTTCATCGGTCGATGGTTCCGTGTGTTACTTTCTCGAGAAATTTGTAGAGCGGCAGGAATCTGTCCCTGCTGACCCCCACTGACTTTTCATACTTCTTAAAATTATCTGTTTAGAAAGTTAGCTTGTAAAAAAGCTTACAATATTTCAAATCAGTGAAGCGTTTTTTGAGATTTTGAATATCGACGATCGGAACACTTAACTGAGAACCCGACCCCCAAGCCGAGTGTCGCAATTTGAAGCCACAATTACTCCGCTGCCACTGCCGAGCCATGAAGTTGATATTACTGATGTCCGTTCTGCTTTCACTTTGTTAGTTTTTTTTTACTCTTGTTTTCAAAAAATTATTAAATCCTTTATAAATCCAGACATAATTTGTCCTTATTGGAAAAAGTACAAATCCATTTCAGACGAGAGAGATAAAGATTGTCGGTCGTGTTTTTTTTTAAATTTGAGGGTTAATATTTAAGTTAAGTTTTAAAAAGCTCTTAAATCGTTGCAGACATAATTTGTCCTTATTGGAAAAAGTACAAATCCATTTCAGACGGTAGAGATGAAAATTATCAGGATGAGTTTTTTTTTTAAATTTGACAGTTTACATACAAACTTGGTTGGCAACATTCTGCTCACATACCTTACAGGAATGTTTTGAACATATCTTATGGATTTGTACTTTAACAATTCGGACGGAGATTTTTCATCTTAACTAATTGTAAGCAGCATAATTAACTAATACATAGAGGGTGAGTTTTATAAAACCCTAGATCTTTAAATCCCAATTTCTCAAAAGTTACCCAACCGATTTCAACTATGAATAGCTTATTTTACAGATTTGACTGCAACTTGAAAATTAAATGTAAATATTTTGAAGTGTTTTCATAATTTTCGGAATGGTTACGTGTACAGTGGAGTGAAAGAAATTGTTGATATTACCTTAATTATATGTGTTTACACATATGTGCATATGTGTATATGTACATATATGTGCACTGTTATTTCGTTTGTGTTAGTAGGAAAGAGAACTGTAGTAGCTGAGCATTGTTTTGGATAAATTCTGACGTTTTCCATGACTTTGGAACTTTTCAATCAAGTCTTTGCACAGCGCTGTTCAATTTGAGCTTGTTCTCTCCGTTTTCGCATAACTTTCGAACTTGCAAAAACTTGAAAAAATTGCAAAAATAAAATCCCAAATGAAAAAAAACAACAAAATTGTAAACAGGGAAATGTTTTTATCTGTTCAGAAGTTTGATAAGGTCTTGGAATACGGGAAAAGGAAATTAATACCAAAACCTCTTTTCATTCCACTGTAAACGTAGCCATTCCGAAAATTATGAAAACACTTCAAAATATTTACATTTAATTTTCAAGTTACAGTCATATCTGTAAAATAAGCTATTGATAGTTGAAATCGGTTGGGTAACTTTTGAGAAATTGGGATTTAAAGATCTAGGGTTTTACGCCAACGTACCAAACAACTCCAACCAGGGCTTCCAAACATAGCCTGTCATAGGTGTAAGTAATTAATAGATTTAAAATGTCCAACAGTTTCCACAATTCTGGGCCAGGTCGGGACAAATGTCAGCGAAGTACCCATCACCCCAACTGAAAAAAATGAATCAAACAGAACCGAATTGCTAACGGTTGGTCCGAGCCAGGTCGGCGGAAATCTTTCCATCAATTCTACTGATGAAGTAACACCTCCAACTACAAAACTTGAAGTACCCCTTCCCCAACAAACAAGACGTGGTATGTCGACCTAAGAATATTTATGTCCTTCATACAATCAAACATGAGGTTATTCTCTGGTATGAATTTCACTGGTATGAATTTCACCGGTATGAATTTCACCGGTATGAATCTTCTCCTCCGGTATGAATCTCTCGGTATGAGTAGTGTCGCATCTAAACTCCTTATGGAACTGGAATAATCATTTGTACACTTTCATTCCAGGCGTGGAACTAGTACACAGATTACTAAGACCTAGTAATCATCCTGTTAAGAAGCGCCCTACAATCCCTACGATAAAACCAAGAAGCAGAATGGATAACCACCTGCTTTTCACTCAGGAAAGGATACTACGTCCACTCAAGATAATCGTAAAATAACAGAAGGACGTACAAGTCCCGGCCCATACGACACTCAACCTCAAAATCTCAACCCATCACCCTGTCATGAGGAATAATTAATCTAGCGGAAGACAACAATTAACTAGTTTTGGAAGAAAGTTCACTCATTCCTCTTCCAAATGTATTTTTATTTCCCAATTTTGCTAATTATTTGAAGGAATTGTTCGAAAAGAGCGTCAAGTTAATGGTGACCATTTTTTGACCTCAATTCCCACATTTTCCAAAAACTTTGATAAGTTACATTTAAAATATTAAAACATCGAATATGCCATAAATAAAAGTAGAGGCAGATTAGGAATTCTGCAGATGCCATTTTCATGTAAAGAAATTATTTTCAAGACTTTAATAAAAATAAATAATGAAGAATTAGCGAAAATATTGTCGCTAATTAAAAACATGATGGAATAGTTTTTGACATTTTTCGGAGGATTTGCTTAATTTAAAAAGCTGTAGATATCCAGTTATAAAATATTGACAAATTGTTGAAACTGACTTGGACGAAGCCACAAGTCCGAAAAAACAGAATTGTCGCAAATTACTTTTGAAATCCGGGGATTTTTAAAACTCTCTGAGATTTAAATCTTTTACTTCAATTTCAAAAGAGTTGTGACATTTTTGGGGAGGATAATGATAATTTTATAAGCTGCAGGTTAATTCCATATATTAAGAAATAAGTTGGAAAATTAAACGGAAATAAGTTACAAGAAATCAGGGGACTTTAAAATATTACAAACTATATTGAAACTGGCTTGGACGAAGGAACAAGTCTGAACAAATAAAATAGCCACAAATTGTTTTTGAAATCCGGATAGTTTTAAAAGTCTCTGGGATTTCAGTTTTTTTTATTCAATTTCAATGGCCTTTGACCTTTTGATTTTTGCTCATTTCCGGAATTGTAATTTTTCCTTCTTTGTGGTAGTTTTTGTTGGTCAAGGTCAAGAGGTTTTTTGTAATCAGCAATTTTTTAAAAATTATTTCAATTTCCTTATTATTTTTTCTCAAATCTTGATTCGTAAAAAAGAGTATATTGTAGGATGGGTTGCAAATGTTCGTAAATCCGTGGTTTGAAATGTGGGTAAGTAAATAGGCTTTTAGTGGCATAGTCATTTCCTGAATTTTTTTCCATAATTTTGTTAAACAATTCTGTCTGATTTCTTTTTTAATTTATCTCCAATTAATTTGGTGACTTTCCTAAACTTTTATCAATGTTCGTCCATGAGCATTACATCTTCTCATGTCGTCTCTACTCAACTGCCTGGACTCATCTGATAAAAAAAACAAGGGAAAGTTACAATAATATGTTTAATAATAATTCAATATGTTTAAATCACATTTAGTTGATGGGTTAGTTAGTTGGAGAGTCGTAAAGGTGTGTGGACTCACTGTGGAGACAGATTGAGGCTAGACTGATTGGCCAATGTGGCAGATAGGGCTCCTTGCAAGAAGACCACAACAGATTTTTATATATGGATAATATTGATGATGATATTGTAGTGGGACTCAAAAGACCTTGGACTGCCTGTCCATCAATTCAAATTGTACTCTAAAATAATTAAAAGCCATTAAATCCATTCCACCCACTTTGGGTTAGGTGGGTAAAAGACATTAAACCCATTAAAACCCACCCATTAAACCCAGTGGTATATACCCACCCGAAACCCTAGTCCATGTTTGTATGCATATAAGATTTCTCGTCATACATATACGAGTAATCGTCCGGGCTAAAGAGGGTTTTGCAAAAGCCTGAGACACGGCACATTGCCACCGATCAGAGGTCCCTGGAGACTTGAGGAAGAATTTAGTCAACGTTTTCATGGAATTGAATAATTAATTTGTGAATTAATTGTAGTACGATGTGACTATGCGGAAACTGCATCTTATACTAAGCACGTACTTACATCATATAGGAATCCTATGCAAACGTCCACTACCATCAATTTGGACATGCGATACACCATTTTAACACAAGTTTAACTCTGAATTAGTTTTACTTTTATCAATTCATTAAAAATGTGTACAAAGACAAATACAATGGAACAATTAATGTTTATTTTAACATTTTAAGCTGAAATTAAGTCTAGCCATGTACATGCTATTTCACTTAACAAAATCTAAACCATTTAAAATTATAATTGTATTTGAAAATCAGGGAGGCAATACTTTCTACGGAATTACAAAAAATGTAAAAATCTTACTATGTATTTTCTTCCTGAATTAGAAACAACGACTCAACATCAACGAATTTTACAAAATGCTTCTGCATTCAAGTTTTCTACATTTAAAAGTGGGCAATATATTTAAAAAGGTAAAGATGGAAGTGAATTCCTAAAATGTTTGGTTCAAAAATTTCCAATTTAAAACTTAGTTTTAGATTCGTATGTGATCAAGGCATACCTAATTACCTTTCATACGTACATCGTACATAGAAATAAAGCGTTTTCAAATAATGAATATTTGAGCAAATTGAGTTATCAATTGACAAGGAAAGGCAAGCAGAGTGAACTAAGATGAATCAAACAGGAGGGAGGTTTGGGTACTCGGAGGATGGGGCAATGGGGGCAGCAGCATCTGACCTTGGAGAACCGTTAGGCTTCGACCGAAGGAACCGTCTCATCTTCTTGAATTTGGAGGGGGTTCCTCCACCAGCCCCATCCATTTTCTTGTTCGTAGTGTCCAATTCGTCACTGTCGGTTTGACTGGATTGATCCGTGACTAGAGTCGACTTCCTCTCCACCAGTCGAGGGGTGACATCCTGGCCAAGAACTGCCTCATCCGATCTTTGAATCTGAGTTGGATCGGAAGTGGTGGCCAGATTCCCATCCTCTGAATATTCTTGAGCAGTTGGGGTCGTGGTTCCAAACATTTCAGAAATATTTGAATCCTCCAGATTTGGCTGAGGATTTCGTCCGAACAGTCGACGGATGGTTTTAAACTTCTTCCTCGACTTGGTCCGAGTCTCTGACTCCACGGTGTGGCTTAACCTTGCCAGTTCCTCCCTGGACAGAGACTGTCGTCGAATTGCAGGGGTGACTCCTGCTGTCCTAGCCTTGGTGTCAGTTCCAGGAAGGGTGGAAAGGCCAGGTTGATCCACGAAATCTGTGATTCGTCCGAAATATGGACAAACCACTTCCCGTTTGCTGGTGCCTGCGGTCGGAGTTTGGTCGCTGGTGGCAGTTGAGGTAGAAGGCCGTTCATCCCCCGGAGTAACAATCTTTCCAGTCGTAGAATTTGACTCTGACAAGTTGTCGCTGAGGGTCTCCATGCTCTTGAAGTTGGTTTCCGGATGAGTGGGGCCAGGGAAGAGCCAGAAGAATTGTCCAATCCTTCGCCACCTCGAGACCGTGGTGCCGTCATCGTCCGCATATTCGTAGGTGTAGCCAACAACACAGAATATCATTGCGTACAGGATTTGCAGAACGCTTATAATTGTGCAGTCCAGGATAAGGCCAAGGATCCCTCCGATGCTCGCTGCAATTCAGTAACCGATAACCGTTTAACTATTTGGACAAATTCGAAAACAACCCCACCGACCATTAAAAGTTACTTACAGATAGTGTCCCACATCTTGCTGGTTTTGCGGAGGACCATGACGTGAATGGAATGTTCATTGAAGAAGACTCGGAGGATGTTCATACTGCTGTTCGACCTGCAATCATGGAAGAATTGAATACTTTGAATAATTTGAAATAAATGTTTGAAATAATAAGCAAATGGCTTAAATAAACTGACCATTCCACGGACTTGTCCCAAATGTTGTGGACTGTCTGAATCGGTGCGTAGCTCATTTGGACCTCGTAACTGACCCGATTGCAGGGATGCATGCAGTAGGAACACTTCCGTGCCGTTGGTCCATCCATCAGAAATAGTTCTGCAAGGTTTAAATAATCATCCGCATTTTAATTTAAACTGAAGTTAATGCCATTTATTAACTTACACAGTTACCTTGCATGTCTTCAACGCATTGGTATTTACTTGGACCGCACAGTGCCTCGTTTCCATTCCCTGCATTCAGAATATAATTAATTACTTAAATTAGCTTTAAAGCTAAATTATATTCAATGCCACCAATAAATAAACTGAGCTAATCTGGCATTAAAAGCATACTTGGCATGTAGGACAAGACGCATTTGCATTTTTCGAGGACCGAATTCTTGATGCATTCGCTCATACAGTTCCCTTTGGTGTACTGGATGGTGTGGGCCAATTCTGGACATTCCTCCCCCAGACAACAGCCCCGTTTGTCCTGCAATTTACAAAGCAGCATTGAAAATTTAAATTTACTTTAACTATTTTAACTTTTACTAATTTAAACCAAAATTTACTTTATTAGAATTGAATTTGAGGACCCTTACCTTTGGGACGTCCACCATGTCCTCCTCCGCCAGAATGACCTCCGGACTGACTGCAAAATGTGCCTCACTGT
>JAQFZA010001032.1:0-11298 GCA_034695115.1 Desoria olivacea
AGTATTATAGAGACTTGGGATCTAAACACCCAGGCGGTTCTTCATTTTTGGTCAATATAAAATCCTTACTTGTTACACGTTGTATATTTGTTTAAATTGAAAATGTCCTGGAAATATAGGTCAGTAAAACCTTCAACCCCAACACCGCGTAATTCTGTCTTTAATTGTTTTGTTTAATAGTGATTGCTTCCGAAATGACTGCAAATACCCAGCACATTTTAATATAATTTCAAAAAGTTTCGAATAACTTTATTTTACAAAATGTAGGGTCAAATAAAAAAAACTGGCCACTTACTAAACACTTGGCTTGAGTTGTTACAGATATTCCGTAATTTGTATTGTCTTCACTGGTATCGGTCAACCAGACCATTTGGAAACTGTTAAAACAGACACTTCAATGTTTTAGGAACCACGACGTCTTCCTCTGTAGGAATTCGGATGGGTTTCTATCAGTTACATAAACGATACTAAATCGGATTCGACATCCAGAATGTGCATTGTTCATATTGTTGAGGGATTAAATTTTTCATGCTACGAGAGTTGTGGAGCCAATAGAATTTCAAACATAAGATTTGTTGTCTACTATTTATTTTATCCCCTCCTTCCCCAAGCGTAATCAGCAGCCCCTACTCAAAATTCGATCATCGAAATCGAAACTAAACAATGAAATCTGTAAAACTCCGTAATATAAAAAAGAATATTCGGTTTGGATAAAATTTTGATGAAGATATTATAAATCACAAATGCTCAATAGTGTCTGCATTTGAATCTAACTGCCGTTATTAAATGTTGATGAGAAATTAGAACCTCATTATCGCCAGTCGAGTGATTATGATTGGCTCCCCAAATGTCTTTAACAACATTTTAAGTTTCACAATAGGAAACACCCTTAAGAATAAAATTGTATATTTCAGCATGTTATCCCAGTTATACGATGTTTGTATTCCTATCATAACGATGCTATTAAACATTCTCCACACAAATTATTTTGTTCCACAATTATACGCTTTCAGTACACTCACTACAAATTCAGTGTTCCTCAACAGTAGGATGAAACGAGGTTTTTTCGATTCCACGTGTGTCGTGTCGTTGTCGTGTTAACAAGCTCCTGTGATGACAGAACAATAGCTGAATTGCAAGAAAATGCTACCGGACTGATACATGCGATACTGATATTTATGCTGTAGCGATTCATATATATATACTAATCACTGGAATTCTTTTACTACAAAATACAATATACGTTGAAAATAAATTCCTTCTGCAATTTTGAAGACGGCAATTATTGAACAGCAATAACACATGTATGGAAGGGGTTGTAGATTTTAATCTGTAGCTTTTATTAATCACATCACATCATTGGCCTCACATCATTTTCAAACATGCATTTTAACGAATATTTAAAAAGAGTAAATTTACAGCGCACGCGTCTTGTTGAATATATTTATTTTACCCAGCAATTAGAAACACTACAACTCAAAAGAATATCATTGAAATAATATGAATATCATCACGCGACAACAGGGCATACATTGATTTTGATTCAACTATAATCATAAATCGGGAACGTAGATATTTCAGAAGAAAGTTCAAAGAAGGTCTGGTCATCAAATCAACACCTGACAACATGAACCAATTTAACGGGATGAAGATTAATCCAATTTGGTCCTCGTATTTGATACCATTACTTGGCAATATCTAATCTTAACACATGTTTTACACAAATAATTTGCTATAGTTAATTTCTAAATATCTTAATACAAATTTTGTATACTCTGAAATTTTTAAAATTTTGATTGTACCCTGAAAAAGCATGGAATAAAGTAACCGCTATCAAGATGAATTCCTCCGAAACCATTGGTAATTCTTTTAAATTTCTTGGAAAATCAATTATTTATTTGTCTTAACATAAGTCGTATACTTCACTTTGTGACTGTCCATAAATAATGTTATACTTTTGGGATAAATAATCAATGGCAACCATTGACTTAGCCCACCCGGGGCTATACATTATAATTCGTGATCACACAGAATGTATCATATTATTTAGATAAAAATATTGTAGCAAATGTTACTGAATTATTTATTTATGGAAATCACATTATTATTATTATATTAAACAACAACAATAATTACTTATCTTCATAAAAAAATGACATCATGATCACATGATACTCACATTTCTGTATACACCTACCACACGGTGATCAATCGTGATCAAATCTTAGACCCACAAACTAAACTAATCCCGAATGGAAATCCAAGGTGGAAATCAAAGTATCCGCTTTGTTAATATAAGAGGTATTTCAACGTTAGGTTCCAGGGAAGCACCTGGAATTGGCTTCAAGTCCTCCCGTTTTAAAGTTGTTGAAACTGAAAATGTTCTTAAAATACACGCCAGCAAAACCTTCATCTGCAGCATCGCGTATTTCTGACCTGTCAACAGGGTTTAAGAAAATATCAATTAAAAAAAACTGTTTGCTTACAACTTGATCATAAACACCAACATTTTTAGTTACAGGTTACAGTTACCCAAAGTTTCGAATAACTTTTGGATTACAAAATGTAGGGTGAAAGTCAAACTGGTCAAGTTCTAAACTCTTGGCTTGAATTGTTATTTCCGAAAAATTTAAATTGGCTCCACCGATGGTGGTCAACCAGACCATTTTCAAACCGTAAAACAAGATTGACGCTACGATTAGCCTATTACAATTATTTTTAAAGTTCTGATGGACATATTAATATAAAAACTTGTAAACTTCTTTTTGTCTACAAAAATGGTCGGATTCACAACCACGAACCAAATAATTTAGTACCAATGCAATTTCTTGGACCCATTGAAAAAGGGATGAAGGCGTACAAACTCCTGTTGACACAAGCTGCAGGTAGAAATCGTTCGGGGTCAAATTTCTCAGGATCAGGGTACACTCGAGGGTCGCGATGCACATGGTAAATGCTAATAGCTACTTCGGTGTTTTTAGGAACCACGACATCTTCCTCTGTGAAGTCGGATGGGTTTTTATCAGGTTATTTACATCGTTGAAAATGAATATGTCAGTCACTTACCAAGCACAAGGTCGGATTCAATTAACCTAGCAATTAAGGGGCCGGGTGGGAAAATTCGTAATGCCTCCTTAATGCACATCTCTACGTATTTAAGCTTAGCTAGGTCAGAAAATGTAACATCCCGCTCCGGGTTGTTTTCAAATACCAAGTCAAGTTCCTCGTGAACTCTTGCTTGGTGATCCGGATGTATGGCCAAAAGGTATAAGACATAGTTAAGTCCTGTTGCAGTTGTATCAAAGCCCTGTAAAGACGGTGTTAGTAAATTAGAGTGGTATGATTTTTACTGAGCATAAGTCATGGAAGTGAACGTTGACAACTCACTCCAATAAACATAGTAAAAATGTGATCGAAAATTTTGCCATCGCTTCGAACTCCGAGCAAAGCGTCTACAAGTGGCTTTGTTTGTTCATTGTCGAGGTCTGAAAATCATATGATGTATTGGAATATTTTAGTTTGGATTATTGTACTCTAAGATTCGAGCTCAGTAGTTTAATCAATAATACTTCAAAACAAGAATTTACCATTTGAACCAGTGAGGGGAGTTTTGTTCTTGAAAAGCTGAAAACAGGAGATGGCAAGTTTGAAATGATAATTAATCAATTCTAATACCATAAGACGTTACATATGGAGAGAAAGTTAAATTTTTAAAGTTTATGGGAAACTTACTTTCCCAAAAACGTTTCTCACAGAGTTCAAACCCTGTCTTTCTTTATTTGCGCGTCCAAATATCTCCCGAATAATTGGAAAAGACAACCACGGTTTCAAAACTCTCACTCGGATTGATTCCAGGCAACTAAAAATGTATTTATTGTTGCATTTAGAATGTTTAAAATACATAATTGTTGATACTTACGAATTAATCATTCCCAAGATCTCAGCGTCTGGATTATTTTGTAAATCGGACGGGACCCTAAAGACTCTGTTTTTACGTTGATTTATTTTTAAATTAAAGTGTAGGAATAGTATATAGTTCACCTCAGTTTATTAGGAAGTGATTTGCATAATGTGTGATCAGATTGACATGTTTGTTACCTAAAATCGAGTCTGCAGTGCACATTGCCAAATCTTGAAGCAAATCTTGACCCCCTACATTTACGTTTGACCTCTGAGAGAAGATGGAAACCAAAACATTTCCATGCTTATTAAAGGAGTCAAGGAATCCATCAAATTGTTGGTATTTGAAAGCAGGGTTCAACATGTGTCTGTCTACCTTCCATGTTTGAGCTGACAAAATTACAACAATGAAACACGGACTATAGTATTATATATTTCACTGGATTAAAAAGATTAACATAAATATATCACGTTCTTCCCAATTATATAATTTATGGTGGAACTTTACCTTCTGAGGTTACAAGACCTTCCCCCAAAACCCATTTCAAACACTTGTCGTAAATCTTGGCTTTTTGAACAAACTTGGGCGATGATAAGACCTTCTGTATAATTAATAATTACGGTTCAATTTAAACGCATCAGAAACATTTTTGGAATCACTAGTTTGAATATTTCCATTGCAAAAGTATATTTCTGATAAAGTTTCATTAGGCAAACCATAAGCATTTATAACTTTTATTCGACTTTCAATCCTTTGAATACCTTTTAAAACCTTTGATACAGGAGGAACGCGATAACATTTATTTCATACATTTTTCGTATAATGGATGAAGTCAAGCTTAGTGTTTAGGTAAATACCGAGAATTTTAAGTGAATCAACACGATTTATAGGAGAGTCAAAGGATCGATTCTAACAGTTCTAAAAGGCCGTTCTATCTTCTAACCCGTGTCGGGTCAGAGGGACGGCTAGTAGTTTTATTTACATTACCTCCACATCTTTGACTTGACCCAGAACAACTACAGGCGTGTAACCGACCCACATCAAAACCCTTCCACCATGTTTTTCAAAAATGGTTGACAATTTTGGTAGAATTTCTGGAAATATTAAAAACTATTCATTAATAACGTGTTAGATATGCTTAGTGGCTGAAAATAAATTGTGACGTACGTTCATAAGAGCCAGCTATTGCGTAAAGACTGCCAATAATCGGTAGAGGTGGGGGTCCTGTAAATACACTCCACAATTTTCCTTTTGTTCTTCTATTTCCGTAACTGATAATCAGTAGGAAAGATAGGATGCAGGCCAGTAGGGACGGAACTAATGTCGTACTGCTCTTTGCTAAAAATCAACAATTCAATAATTATTACCATATTTACAGACTCTTTAGTATATATTACACAATGGGAATTACAGATAATATAAATACAAGCTTATTTTACGGTTTAAGTTTACAAAGCGTGCTAAATAGACTCGATTAATTTTCATACCTACAATAGACTACTTTAACCTGATTATAACAGTGACCCAAACATAAGGCCAAAACATTGGGATTGCCCCCTAGTAAAAAATTGATCGATGATCTTACATTCCCAATGGTATCTATACAATTACCTTCAGACGAGTGTATGCTCTCAGTAGAAATATTTAACGATACTTTAGTCTTTGAATTTTCTCCTAATCCTTGTGAAATCAATTCTTTACTTTGGCAGGTCATTCCATCCCCTAGTGATTCTCCTAAGCTGATTACGGTAAAGGTAATAAACAAAACGGCAAAATTTTGGTTTAGATTTCTACTGGGTTTTGGGCCTTTCCACATCGTAGCAGAATTGTATTCACTTAAATATAAATTAAGAAATCAAAGTTTACAGCTTTAATCACGGATTGAGTTGAGATGCTTATAAAGACTGAACAGTTATTGGACAAAGAAATGACATTATATGAAATATTGGAGGAAGCTAAAACAATTCTACTGAAAATGGGCTACTACATACATCAAAGCCTGTGATGACTAATTAGATGTTTTTGGAGATTCTAGTCAAACTAGAAAGTTTGGAACGGATATTTCTGAAGGAAAATACACGTGGTTTGTTGTAAATGACCTTGAGAAATTCAACACAGCAGATGATATTCTCATTTTTAAATAGTTTTGAAGATGGGAATGTCAGACGTGTTCCACAAATATACGAGTTATTTGGAATGGAGGAAAAATTTGCAAAATTTAAAGGCGAAACTGACATAGAAAATAGTGTCATTCTCACTCATATTTCCTCTTTCAGATGTTCAACAACATTATTCATAAAAATACACTCCGACTTTCAATCTAGAAGGAAATGAGGAAGAATAAAAATAAAGGAAATACATCAAAATATCCGATTGTTTATGTCAGAGGTATTGGTAGGCTGTGAAAGACAAGAGGAGAATGCCATAAAAGACACATTTCGCAATAAAACTGCTTCGGTTAATGTATAGACAGATCTAGTTTTAAAATTCCATAGGAAAGGCTGACTTCCAAACGTTTCAGCCAGTTTTATGTGGAAATCGAAAAGTGTATAAAATAAATCGGTCAACATGTTCAGCTCTTAGATGTTCACCTCGAAGGACCGGTTTTACCTCAAGAAACGTTATAAAAATACACTTTTATATTTGCTTCATTTTATGATACTTTAGGTGATAAAAGTCATAAAAATGAAAGAAGGATGTGTTGGATTCTAAATTCAAATTACAATTTTCATATCACAGCCATGACATCCACAATTTGGGGCGAAGCATTTGAAAATAATACCTGAGAGATTTTTAATACTTTCTCAATTTTGTCAATTTGTTTAATTACTTTTCAAAAGATATCCGACAGATGAATTGGAAACACAATTTAGAAGGCTCATACTAATTGCATGACAAATAAGCTTCCTCATTTAAATATTAATATCAAATCTAATTGTTCTCAAAATGCAGTATGGGTATGTCAAGGATAAAACTCCTATTTATGTACCGTAGTTTTTAGTGGTCTTCAATTAAGCGTCCGAGCGTACGACCTTCGGTGTGCCTTTTGTTTTCCGCGATGTAAATTAATAGTACCACTAATAATGGAACGACGACCTATTGATAAAATGCTTCCAATAGTACCTTATCGAAAGGAATTATTTTATGGCTAACCTGAATAAAAATCATCCAGGCACATTTTTTTTAATACTGAGCAGTATTAATATTAATAATATTGATTTATTTATACTAAGCGTATTAAGGTAAAGGATACATACTGACGTGCTATTATTATTATTATTATTTATTGAATCAAAGCTTACTTGATTTAAATAGTTGTTACGCTTTGATTTTGCCTACATAAGGCTTTGGTCAGAAATTAGCACATTTAATTGATGATTGACGAACAGTTATATTATAGTAGGTGTTTTGTGGGGTCATGCAGTCGGGGGGTTGGAGTCGTTGGAGTGTAGCTGAGGAGGAAGCCGTACCAGCCGGAGATGTCTCATCAGCTGGAGAGAGGATTTGCGGTAGAGTAGAGTGAATATGATATTTTGTTGTTATTCCTTCACAATCAACCTTTGGAATCGGGTCTCCAATAAAGAGTGCCTTCTCTGGCAAAGTTGTCCTTCGACATTCCCAAGATTCCCCATGTCCCTTAATTATCATAGTGTCGCCCATCCCTACTTGTGCATCTAAGACCCGAACCTCGTCGGACCTGTAGTCACCCTGGCAGTCGGATTGGCGAGTTGTAAGTTGGCAAAATCCTCATCATTTCATATAATATTAGAGAGAATAAGGGGAGATTAGAGCCTAAAACCCAGCATTCGGCACAGTCTGAAAAAAAAAATCGGGTCATGTTTAGAGATTGTACAGCTAAGAATATAGTCAGTTTATTAAGTATATGAATTAGATTTACAATTTATAGTTAGTCACTCCCATTAGGCTTTGTAGTAATGAATATGATCATATTAATATTTTAGTCGAGTTTTGTACACTGGGCAAGAATGTGTTTCTTAAAATTACTTTTAAAAATACCAAATGAACAAGATTTTTTAATTACGTCTGGGAGTTAGTATTTGAATGGCTTACCCCACCTGAGGCCATACATATCATATTATGGGGTCACACAGAATGTACTTTAATTATTTAGATAAAAATGTTGCAGCAAATGTTGCTGAATTATTTAGTTATGGAAGTCAACCATTATTATTATTATATTAAAGAACAATATTAATTACTGATTTTCGTTTAAAAATAACATCATGATCACGTGAAACTAACATTTTTGCACCAATCTACCACACTGTGATGAATCTTGATCAAATATTAGACCCACAGACTAAGCTAATCCCGAATGGAAATCTATGGTATAATCAAAGTATCCGCTTTGTTAAGGTAAGAGGTATTTCGACGTTAAGTTCCATGAAAGGCGCTGGAATTGGTTTCAAGTCCTCCCGTTTTAAAGTTGTTGAAACTGAAAATGTTCTTAAAATACAGACCAGCAAAACCTTCAGCTGCAGCATCGCGTATTTCTGACCTGTAAACAGGGTTTAAGAAAATTTAAACTCTTTAATAGTGATTGCTGACTTGGTCATCAACATTAAAATGTTTTGGTGCAGTTACCCAAAGTTTCGAATAACTTTGCATTACAAAAAACCTTTAGGCTTGAATTGTTTTAAATTGGCTCCACCGATGGTGGTCAACCAGACCATTTTCAAACCGTTAAAATAGGACTGAGGCTACGATTAGCCTATTACAATTATTTTTAAAGTTCTGATGGACTGTGCTGTATTAACATAATTTTTTTGTCTACAAAAATGGTCGGATTCACCATAAACCAAATGATTTAGTACCAATGCAATTTCTTGGACCCATTGAAAAAGGGATGTAGGCGTACAAACTCCTGTTGACACAAGCTGCAGGTAGAAATCGTTCGGGGTCAAATTTCTCAGGATCAGGGTACACTCCAGGGTCACGATGAACATGATAAATGCTAATAGCCACTTCAGTGTTTTTAGGAACCACGACGTCTTGCTCTGTAAGAAGTCGGATGGGTCTTTGTCAGGTTCGTTGGAAATAAATTGTTAAATAAATATGACAGTCACTTACCAAGCTGAAGGTCGGATTCAATGAACCTACCAATCAGCGGGACAGGTGGGAATAGTCGTAATGCCTCCTTAATGCACATCTCTAGGTATTTAATCTTAGCCAGGTCAGAAAATGTCACATCCCGGTCCGGGTTGCTTCCAAATACTAAATCCAGTTCCTGGTGAACTTTTGCTTGGTGATCGGGATGTAGGGCCAAAAAGTATAAGACAAAGTTAAGCCCTCTCGAAGTTGTATCAAACCCCTGTGAAGACGGTGTTAAAAAATTAGAATGGTATGATTTTTATTGGTTCATGGAAGTGAACGTTGACAACTCACTGCAGAAAAAATTGTCATAATGTGATCGAAAATGTTGTCATCGCTTCGAACTCCGAGTAAAGCGTCTACAAGTGGCTTCGTTTTTTCATTATCAAGATCTGAAAATCATATGATGTATGTGAATAGTTTAGCTTGGATTATTGTACTCTAAAGCAACCATGATTTCTCTTCGATCTCAGTCCAGTCAATAATACTCCAAAACAAGAGTTTACCGTTTGCACCATTGAGGGGAGTTTTGTTCTTGAAATACTGAAAACAGGAGATGGCATATTTGAAATGATAATTAATCAATTCTAATGGGCAAACCGTCAAACGTTATTGATGGTTAAATTAAATGTTTAAAGTGTATGTGAAACTTACTTTCCAAAAAACATTTCTCGCAGAGTTCATACTCTGTATTTCTTCATTTGCGCGTCCAAATATCTCACGAATAATTGGAAAAGACAACCACGGTTTCACAATTCTCTCTCGGACTGATTCCATCCAACTACAAATGTATTTATTGTTGTATTTGGAATGTTTAAAATATATAGTTGTTGTTACTTACGAATGAACCATTTCCAAAATCTCCGTGTCTGGATCGTTTTGTAAATCGGACTGGACCCCTAAAGCTGACTCTGTTTTTACATTTATTTGTAATTAAATTAAAGTGTAGGAATGTTATAGTTCACCTCAGTTTATTAGGAAGGGATATGCATAATTTGTGATTAGATGTTTGTTACCTAAAATCGAGTCTGCAGTGCACATTGCCCAATCTGGATGCAAATCTTGGCCCCCAACATTTACCTTCGACCTCTGAGAGAGGATGGAAACCAAAACATTCCCATGCTTATTAAAGGAGTCAAGGAATCCATCGAATTGTTGGTAATTGAAAGCAGGGTTCAACAATTTTCTGTCTACTTTCCATGTTTTAGCTGGAAAAGGAAACAATGAAACACGGACTATAGTATTATATATTTCAAAGGATTAAAAAGATTAATGTATACCATTTTTTCCCCATTTATATAATTTATGTTGGAACTTTACCTTCGGAGGTTACAAGTCCTTCCCCCACAACCCATTTCACACACTTGTCGTATATCTTAGATTTTTGAACAAACTTGGGCGATGATAAGACCTTCTATATAATTAAAGTTCAGTTAGTAAATTTAAACGCATCAGAAACATATTTGCATCACTAGTTTGCATATTTCCATTGCAAAAACGTATTTTGGAAAACGTTTTGTCAATGAAAAGATAATATTTCTGCCATATTTTGAAAGAGTTGAAAGATGTGGGATTAGAAAGGCAGTAACATTTAAGACAAATTGAAACGCCGTTGTCAGAACTTCAAGGACACCGCGACGCGTCTTCTCCAGTGAAGTCTGGAAATAGTTGGAAGGGGAGGGCTTAGGAAAATGATAAGTGACTATTAAGCAGGAAAGGGAGAAGTTGTAAGGACAACTTACAAAAGGCAGGGTATGCACACAGTGTATTCTACATTTCAGGGGACGGGGGCAAACCTATTTATTTAGTTATTCTCATAGAGGTGCCCTAACAAAGGAATGTATTTTATTTTAAGGAACAATAAAACAGAATAAAGAAAAAGAAATAGTCAACTAAGTCAATGGGAAGCAAAACGCACCGCTGACACGCTTCTAATGCACAATTGCTGATTTCATGAACATTAGGTTCAAGTTCAAAAGTTTTTTTGGATATTAAGTGGCTAAATAATCGCTTTTTAAAAAAAGGGGAAATAGTTACAGTGTTTTAAGTCATCGTAATCAGGTAAATTTAGCCAGAACAAGGAAATAATAGAAGAGGGTCAGGGGATCGAATATAAAAAATCTAAAAGACTATTCTACTAACTCGTGTCGGAGAGAGAGGCGGGAGGTTTGACCACCGGTTCTTTTCTTAAGAATTCTGGGATTCAGGACTTCGAAAAATTCGAAACTTTTGAAATACCAGTATTTCAGGACTCTAATTTTGGAGTAGTTTTTAGGGAGTGTCCA